>OY856187.1:374091418-374113793 GCA_963693315.1 Diogma glabrata | reverse complement strand
ATGTGTTTAAGTTGTCTTAAACACATTGCATCATTTGAATTGCAAGAAAAAACAATTTATTTGGGTTTTCAAAGTTTACAATTTTTACAAAAAACCCGTAGTTGGATTCTTATGTTTATTTTTCGAGCTAGTATAATTTACAACTATTACAACGAAGATGGCGCACTTTAATTATTTAAATATCTTAAATTTGTTTATAACTTTGTTAAATAAATGATTAAATTAACAATTAAATAAATATTTATAAATTTTATGCATTTATTACAAAAAATAGTGTGTAGTACTAGTGCGAATGCGTTTAAAAACGCGTTTAAAAACGCGAAACTAACTCTTGTTTAGAAAACGCATTCGCACTAGTAATACAATCTCCTATTTAAGACTTTTATTAATTTATAATTCTATTAATTCAAATTTCTGTAAAAAAAATAAAATCTTCGTGATAATTTACCGTGATGTAGGTAAAATATTTAATAATCTCCCTATTAGTAGTATAATCAAAATGTGATTGAAGCATTTGAAGAATTTGAAGCATTTATAAAATATTCAATTTGTGATATTCGATAATAAGAAGAAATATTTTCTTATTGTTCGGAATATTAATTTGTTGATCAGATGATTTCAATAGAGATTAATTTAGAATAGTTTTACAAAATGTGTCTAATGTAATGAAACTTTAATATTATTTATTATTTTGGGAGAAGAGTACCAGTTGGGAGGGGTGTTGCGTTTTGCAGTATAATGCTATTTAACATAATGTGTAAATAAAGATCTACTTTTAAAATAAATTAAAACAGACATACATATTAAATGTTTCCGTTGTACTAATTATTATATAAAGATACCCTCGAATTGGCAAGTCTTTTAAATTTTAACTAGCAAATGGTTCAAATCAAATGGTTTAATCCTGAGTATTAGACACGTTATCAATTGCACTATATGGTTAGATACATTTTAATTTCGATTTTCAGTTTTTTTTAAAAACATTTGCCTATATTTTTCGTTGCTAAAGTTGAATTAATCGTTTTTTTGTCGTTGCGCAATGGTAGGTTTTTAAGTATTAATTAATGAAAGTATTAAGTTTTAACCTTATTATGTGATAATGCGTAAGATTAGGGGAAAGTAATTAGGGTATGGGGAAAATAATTTATATATAAATAATTTTTTTAATAGGAAAATAAACGAAGTTTTCCTCAAGATAATTGATACTCTGAATTGAAATTTTGCTTGTGGAATTCATTTCGTTTTTATTTTTTGTTTGACATTTTGTTAGTTTTTCACATTTAAGATAAATAAATAATTCAACAAGCCAACATCATTAGCCTGATGAATTTGTTATACTAAAGTTGAAAGATCGCCAACATTTAAATGGAGTGGAAAGTTGGTTTTTTATATAAGTTACAAAACCAAAAAAATTTGACATACAAAAAATGTTATAATAAAAATCAAGTTTAATGAAAATTTAAGGATGGGCTACCCTAAAGCGTTAGACTTGACCTTTTCTTTTATATACAAACATATTTGACATTTTCTGTGTGATATTTAGTGGAAAAACATTTATTTGATTGGAAAATACGTTTTAATAGAAAAATTGCGGTTAAATGTTTTTCTTTATTTATTTACTTTGTATAAATGTTTTCATTTATTTTTGTTGTTTATAAAAAATTTCAAAAACAACTGTAATATTGTTTACTTCTTATTTGTGTAGACTGAGTTGATTTCTTTTCACTCTGTTTGCATTTGTAAATCTTTTAATAACATTTTGTTGTTGTTGTGTTTCTAAATATTCAATATTTTAGAATATGTTAAAATTCAAATTCTGAATTAAAAAGATTCTCGACTGTTCGTTTAATTTAAAATTTTAGCAGAAGCATAAAAGAAATATGTTCTTTTCACACTCTGTTTGGTTATTTAAAAAGGTTGAATAAGAATGATGGAGAGATTGTTGTTTTATACATCCTTTTTCCGGCATTATAAATGCTATCGTTCAACATTTTTATATATTTGTAAGAATTTCATTCCTCCTGTCTATAAAAAAGCTTTTATATTTTGGGGTTGAGAAAATGAGCCCAAGAATTTTTGTTGGTTGATTGCAGCTCTGATTATAACCGAATAAGTTTTTTTTGTTAACTGACGGTATATTTATCATCTCAATAAAGAATGGTTTTTACCAAACGAAACAATCTAAGAGCTTTTAAGTTTGACCTGGACGTGAAATGAATGAAAACATAATTTAAGTTTCACTGATATATTCAGTTTTTGCTAACATAAAAAATATCAATCTCCACCAACAAGTTTATAATCCATCATAATCTGGTTGTTATTTCTGATTACAAAAAATTTACAATTTTCTTTTTTATTCTGTTTTCATCGAAATCTGCAAACGAGGAAAATTTGTTGTTTGTTTTTGATATTTTCTTTCGATATTTTTTTTATTTAAATTTAAAGGAAAATAAAATAAGAAAACTATATAATTTTTTTTTATTTTACAGCTCAGCAAATTTAAAAAATTATACTTATAAAATAAAATTATTCCAACAATTTGAAAGCTAGAATATGGAAAAATGCTTAAGGACCAAAAAATAAATTGGATTAGGGTTAAATTTTAGATTGATATGAAAATTGTTTTAATTGATGGAATAAATTTGATTTTAGTATCGGTCGTATACAGTTATTGAAATATTTCGATTATAACACAAAATGCAGATGTTGGTTGGCTAATTAAATAAAATGTTAAAAAAGATATGATGGTAAAAATTAGGGAATGTAGACATATGATAATGGTTTGTGGTTGGTAGATGTTTAAATAGGGCCATTCTCTTCCACATATAACGATACAATTATACATACACAAACATTCCTACAGACTGCCAGTTTAAAATAGCCTAAATAGCTTCAGCAGACTTTCGAAAATCGATCCAAAAACAATAACTCCCCATATCGGGAAGTTGAAAAATCAAAAGTTGTATGGTAGTCTCCTCCCTCCTTCTTTTAGTAACGCCTATTATTAGTAACGCCTAGATAATAATTCTGACAGTTCTAAAAAAGTTAAGACACGTCATTCATTCTTGTGTGGCGATAAAAAAAGGATCTATAAATTTTTAACACGTTTTCATTTCATGCTTTGTAATATTTTCCAATAAATTAAAATATTTAATCTAAAAATATGCAGATAAATAATAATAAAAAATTTAACAAGTGTAATTTCATAAAAATAAATACCGATATAAGCCACAGAACCTGTAGATTTGATAGAGGGACTTTCTGAAATGGATCTTGATGCAATCACATATCACAGGTTACAAATCGGCAATTAAAATTTAAAAAATTGGAACCGACTGTCAGACGACTTTTCTTACTACATCAGTCAAAGTAAATAATCATTAACTCTGCTCTGTTCTAGACCACTCTACACGGTGCTGCTCAACAATGCACTGCTATACATTACTCTGCTCTACACTATAAGCACAACACAAGCTATAAATATACCGCAAAAGGTAATCAATTAATTCTTGTCTTGGTTGAAATAATTTACCAAAGTTTCATAAAAATCCTTTCTAATAACACGTTGTTGTGTTAATAAAGGATCAAGCACATTTTTTACTAAAGCTACAAAGTTATTGAAAAGTTCACAAAAACATAACCGTTACAAAATAATTGAACGTCAGGACTTGAAGATATTGATGTTTAAAATAATTGTTTCATTTTCTATAATATCTGTACAAAATAGGGATATTTTATCCAAATTGTGCTGAGTATTTACACTAATAAATTTTTATGAAATAGATATTAACGCGTGGTGTTTTTACGCATCCAACGTTGAAAAATGCAACTTTGCAAAACACAAAGTTGGTTTCTTAGGGCATCACATTGACTCGATTAAAATTAAGCCGACTTTAGAAAATTTCGATGCGATCAACAATTTCGATCTACAGTAATCGTTAGGCACCACCGTCGTTTTCTAGGCATAATTAATTTCTACCTTCGTTTCATACCTCAAGCTGGTGGAAATCAATGCATCCTTAATGACTTCCTTAAAGGTTCTAAAAAGAATGACAAACGACTAATTCAATGGTCTGAAGACACCACTCAGGTCTTTAACCTATGCAAGCGACAACTTGCCGAGGCAACAACTTTTGCCCATTCCTCACACACTGTACAACTTACGGTGATAAGCGATGCTCTGATAAAGCACTTGGCGTGGTAGTTCAACAAAACGCTTATGATCGCAAATTTCCAGCAGCTTACTCTGGTATTAAACACTATAGGTGTTTTCTTGAAAGTAGGTATTCACTCTTTTCACCGATCATCAGTCACTTCTTTACGATTTGTTGTAGAATCCGGTCAAAGCAAGTTCTCGCCAATTAAGGCATTTAGATTTTATCAGTCAATTCACGACTGATATTCAACACGTTCCTGGTATTGAAAACGTAGTTGCAGATTCACTTTTTCATATCGGTCAACTATCAATGCCAGAATGTATTAATTATAATGAAATTGTTGATGCTCAGTTCAATGATTGAGAACTAAAGGAGTTAATGGACACTAGCTCCACACTTCAATTCCGCTATTTTCCACTCACTTTTGAGAAATCTTCTTCTAAGACAATTTTATGCGATAAATTCTCAATTATGCGTCAATTTTATGCGTCCCATTAACTGATCAAGGCACTCTTCTGAAAAAGTTTTCGTTTTCAAAACCCTTGAATCATGCTCTCATGTGTTCTTACACACTGACTTTGTACGTAAGTCACTTAAGCCATCATACAAAAAAGATCATTACACAGTTATTAGTCGTGAATCGTGATGAAAAGAATTTTTTTACTGATCGCAAATCAACACATGAGAGTCTCCATCGACAAATTTAAAGCTTGTTTTGGGTCAGAATCTGAAGATATCTTTACTCAAACTCCATCGTCTTCCAGTACAACTTTTAGTTGCGTAGACGAAATGCGGTCTTCTATAGACAACGTTCAATCTAATTCTTCAGACACCTTCAAGTCTTTACCTTCCATTTTCACTCCCACCAAAACAATGAAAAAGATAAAATTTAATTTTACACCCCAAACGTTCACCTTTAACCCTTACGCTCCAACTACTCGAGCAAGTCGAACAACCAGAACTCCCGCTCGTTTTCTAAAGGAAAATATAAAGGAAAAGATATTACCTACACTATAAACGGATATATAAGCCTCCTTTTTTACGTATTACACGTGGAAAATGTCAATCAGTTATAGGGTGTTTTAATACGAAGAAATAAGAATAGAAAGAAATTAGATGTTAAAAAGAAAAATCAGAAGATTATTTAAGATAATTTGGAAACATTAAAAAAACGATCTTGGACTTCAAATTCATGCACGAAATTGGGTTTTTATTGCATTTGTTTCATCGAATGTATGTTGGTTTATAATTAACAACACCAAGCACAACAGTGCCCATTTTTATCGTTGAAGTAGATTTAGGTATGATATGCGATTTGTTTTTGTAGATATGGCCCGCATCAGTTTTTGTTGATTTGCAATTGTTTTTATTTAATTTAATCAATGTGTGTTACACGTCGGACGCCAAACCTGCTATTGACATACGAACGTGAGATACCACATACCACTGGTCATAGCAGTGAGAGGATGTCAATCGCAAGCATTACTCGTATGTCAATCAGCGGCAACGGCTTGAGTACGTGGGTTAGTCACACGCACTGATCAAACTTTTGTTTTTAAATTTGTTTCTACGGCTGTTCTAAGCGGATGAACTTTATTCAGTCAATGGTAGCACCCTCAGTTTTAGCTATGGAATATTCCTTGAAGATGGCACGTTAATGCATGGAGAACTTTTACGTAGAACATGCTATAAGTGTGATCATTGCCAGCTCCAGCTTAGTTTTGTTCCTTAAAATTTATAAAAGATCAGCATAAATTTTTTTAATAATGCATACAAAATAAAAACATTAAAATTCATCCGGTTCGAAATTTAATAGCTTTTAAATTGAAACCAGCAGCCTTCAATTTTATCAAAACCCTTCATTATTGAAGTGAAACTTCTTTAGCGAGGTATTATATTGAAATTTTTGTTACGCGAGAGATGTAACGTTAAATATAAACATTTATATTTTTAATGTTTTTACATGTATTTGGTTTTGCTTTGATTTTCTTTTGTACAAGTTGTGATCAATCCTGCTGTTATATGTATTTATGTATGTATACATAATAACCTTATTTTAATGTTTTTACGTGTATGAAGTTTGCTTATTTTATTTACGACCGGTTTGGATTTTCAAAAATCATCGATAGGTTGAATTTGCGATTATTCAGTTTTGTTAATACTGTGAACAAAATATGTACACCTTCTTTCCTGAAAAAAATATTGCGACGCTGATGCATAGGCTGACTTCACCACAGCTCTGGAAACATAGTGTTCTGGATATATAATGAGCTAATATCCATAAAATACTTTAATTAAAAGCTAACCAATATTATGGACTTCGTAGTTCTAATAATAAAAATATTAAAGCAGGCAGTAGTATCCCAACAAACATAAATTCTGTTGTACGAGAAAAAGTAAAAAAAATTTTATCAGAAGTGACAAAGCGGAAGTTAGGATGCAGAACTGTTGTAAACCGTACTAAATGTGTATGTACCAAATTTCATCCAACTCGATTATCAGGTACAGAAGTTATTGAGCTTCCAAAATAACGGGTGCTTGGAGGACCTCCTACCACTTTGTTCATTATCGCTAAAAAAACTAATCAGTTTTTACAAAGTGTAATCAAAATTACTTAACGAACGAATGTTGTATGCTTCCAACAAACATTGAAACAATAAACAGGTGCTCGGGAGGACCCCACCACTTATCCCAATATTGTCCAAAAACTAGTCAATTCTTTGTCAATAAAGTCTTTATCTTTTTTCAAAGTGCCATTAAAATTGATTAATGAATGAAATCTGTATGCTCCCAAAAAACTTTAAAAACCAAGTGTGAAAAGTCAGCAGTTGTATGGTAGATCCCCCGCCACTTTGATCAATGTGTCCCAAAAGATGATAATTATCTTCTTACACTAATTGAAACCTTTCCATAAGTTTTATCATAATCACTTCATTATTGTAGGCTGTAGTATGCATAAAGATATTGAAAAAACTGCCAACAATTAAAAAAAAATTTTTTTACCGGAAGTAAACAACCGGAAGTTGGGATGCAGAACTATTTTAAACCGTACTACATACTCATGTACTAAGTTTCATCCAATTCGCTTATCAGGTACAGAAGCTATAGATCTTTCAAAAAACAGGTGCTCCAGGGACCCCCCGCCACTTGGTTCACTATCGCTCAAAAACTAATCAGTTCTTTGCCATACATGTTTGCATCTTTTTCCAAAGTGTCATCAAAATTCGTTCACGAACGAATGCTGTGTGCTCCCAACAAACATTGAAAAAAGTGTGACACATTAAACAGGTGTTCGGGAGGACCCCCACCACTTATTCCAATATTATCCAAAAACTAATCAGTTCTTTGTTACTTAAGTTTCCATCTTTTTCTAAAGTGTCATTAAAATAAATTAATGAATAAAGTCTGTATGCTCCCAACAAACTTAAAAAACAAAGTGTGAAAAGTCAGCATTTGTATGGTAGACCCCCCACCACTTTGATCAATGTGTCCCAAAACATGATAATTATCTTCTCACACTAATTGGAACCCTATTCCATAAGTTTCATCATAATCACTTCATTATTGTAGGCTGTAGTGTGCATAAAGACACTGAAAAAACTTCAAAAAAGTACAAAAAAAATTTTTTTACCGGAAGTGTAAAACCGGAAGTTGGGATGCAGAACTATTTTAAACCGTACTACATACTCATGTACTAAGTTTCATCCAATTCGCTTATCAGGTACAGAAGTTATAGAGCTTTCAAAAAACAGGTGCTCCAGGGACCATGATAATTATCAAAACATGATAATTATCTTTTCACATTAATTGGAACCCTATTCCATAAGTTTCATTATAATCACTTCATTATTGTAGGCTGTAGTGTGCATAAAGACACTGACAATACTTCAAAAATTTACAAAAAAAATTTTTTTACCGGAAGTGACAAACCGGAAGTTGGGATGCAGAACTATTTTAAACCGTACTACATACTCATGTACCAAGTTTCATCCAATTCGCTTATCAGGTACAGAAGTTATAGAGCTTTCAAATAAACAGGTGCTTCAGGGACCCCCCGCCACTTTGTTCACTATCGCTCAAAAACTAATCAGTTCTTTGCCATACATGTTTGCATCTTTTTCCAAAGTGTCATCAAAATTGGTTCACGAACGAATGTTGTGTGCTCCCAACAAACATTGAAAAAAGTGTGACACATTAAACAGGTGTTCGGGAGGACCCCCACCACTTATTCCAATATTATCCAAAAACTAATCAGTTCTTTGTTACTTAAGTTTCCATCTTTTTCATAAGTGTCATTAAAATAAATTAATGAATGAAGTCTGTATGCTCCCAACAAACTTAAAAAACAAAGTGTGAAAAGTCAGCATTTGTATGGTAGACCCCCCACCACTTTGATCAATGTGTCCCAAAACATGATAATTATCTTCTCACACTAATTGGAACCCTATTCCATAAGTTTCATCATAATCACTTCATTATTGTAGGCTGTAGTGTGCATAAAGACACTGAAAAAACTTCAAAAAAGTACAAAAAAAATTTTACAAAAAAAATTTTAATTAACCGGAAGTGACAAACCGGAAGTTGGTATGCAGAAATATTGGAAACAGTACTAAAACCTTATATACTAAGTTTCAATAAGATCATAGCCCGGGATCAGAAGTTATTCAAGATTTAAACTTAGAGGTGTTCAGGAGACCCCCCGCCATTTTGTCCAAATTTGAAATGAATACAGATCTTCCATTTTCAAGTGAACCTGTATCATTTGCCAAAGTTTCATCATGATCCTATGCAGAACAATATTTACATCTAAAGAAGTTTCACTTCAAACGTGAGCTCATATGGATGAGGCTCACACATTTTTATCATTAAAAACTAATAAAAGCAGTTTTTAAACGAAACCAGCTCACCATTACTAAAGAACAACAAAAACAGTTTTCAGAAAACCCCGCATGATAAAACACTCCTATTGTCATTTGAAACTAAGAAATTTACAAGTTTTTAAAAGTTGACAGCCATCTTTGTCATTAGAAACTAGCAAAAGCAGTTACTAGAAAAAATCGCCTTCTGAACTGGTTTCGTGTCAAAGCGGTATTTGTAACTTCACTATTTTATTGTAAAACTGAAAATACAGTTTTTAATAAAATAAACCGTCATCAGCTTTGCACTAAACAGATCAGTTCTTAAAAAAACCACGATCAATCGCCTCCACTATTTTTATTTAAAACTAAGAGATATCTACAGTTTTTAAAAGAAAGCAGCAATCTATACTTTTTTTTATTATTTTATTTTTAGAAAAATGCAGTCGTTTCCATTATTATCAATGAAACTAAAAAATATCTGCAGTTTTAGAAAAAACCAGGTGCTTCCACCATTATTATTAAACTAAGAAAAACACTTTTGAGTAAAAACCACATCGAAACCAGCCGCCTCTACTATAATTTAAATCTATGAAATATTTTTTAAGAAAACACAGGCGACTCCACTTTTGTCATTAAAAACTAAGAAAAACAGTTGTTACAAGAAACCAACTGATAAATCGCCTCCACTATTATCATTTAAAACTAAGAAATATTTGAGCAAATCTCTAGAACTTTTAAATGTTGAGGGTAAAAATGAAAATCTCTCAATTGTGGGCCACACCCATGAAATTTTAGGTATAGTCTCTTCAATTTGTTGTTTTTCTTTTCTTTCAGTTGCAAATTCAATCTCTCTGAAGATGGATTATTCGAAACATGTTAGAGAAAATAGTAAATAAAAAAGAAAAATATTATAAATTATAAATAGTGTTTATTTTTTGAAACCGTAAAATCAATCGTGGAAACTTTGCCTCTAAAAGAAAAACAACAAATTGTTATATAGTGATTTTACCGCACTTCGAAGACAAAAATTAAAATTATAGTCTCCTCATCAACTCTAAAAATGAATAAAACTTTGTTCCTAATTTGTTATTGTATGTTCCAAAAGTTATTGGGTATTTGCTGGCAAATTCGTATTAAATACGTATTAAATTTCATTTTGTCGAGAAAAGTCGCCCCGTTGACAGTCTTGCAGTTCTAGTTAACGCTTGGAATTTTAGTATGTATTTTGCAACACTTTTATCTAAATAGATATAAAATTTCAGACCTTCATACCACGTCTATGAGGAGATACGAACTCTTAAAGACGTACGTAAAGAGCACATGAAAAAGCATATATATTTTCGAAAGAGCATGTCAAAAAATGAATACCCGTAAAATTTCAAGTCATTTGGAGTGATGTTAAAAAAGTTATAGCCGAACCTAGATTTTTAAAAAAGTTTTCTCAGCATCTCTTACTTTTTGTCCTTCTTTTGCGAGCCAATAAGAGGGACACATAAAATTGCAGCAAGTACATTTTTTTTGTGCGTACTTTAACATAAAAATATTGTTTTTACAATTTGAGGAATGTTCCATGCTCAAAAAACGAAAAATAAAAAATGTTCATCAACGAAAATGTAGAGACCCCGATTTGACGCACCACCGCTATTTTCCCTTAAGATGCACATAAAAAAAGCATATATGTTTTTGAAAGGTTTTTGAAAGAACATGTCAATAAATAGACTGAGAGCCAGTGACCGGCAGACTTACGGTATTTTAGCAAACTCCATATTGATGCTAGGTATAGTTTTTCACCTGCCGTAGTTGAAATGGGTATTCACTTTCCCCGCCGATGGTTCCTTTGGGCGTGACCGCAAGTCAAAAAACCGTAAAAATTGACTTCAAAAACGTGATTTCAGCAAGTCTGCCGTTTTGATATCTTAAAGTATACAATCTTTTTTAGTAAAAAATCCAATGGCAGACACCTACTCCGGTTCCGAGTATTTTTTTTTAAATTTCAAAGTTTTAAAATTTCATGAAAATTTACTTTATAGTCCAGTAACTTTATACATCACAGTATGCGTCAAATCCGGTAGTTCTGATTTTTTGCAGACTTGTTTATGATGTTGGCCTAATGAATAATCCAAGTTTGTGACCTCGAGCACCGAACGCAACTTTGTCAAAAATCGAAAAAACCGCGAAAAAATCGTTATTTTTTCAAATTTTGGCGATTATAACCCTAAGGGACTAGTTTTTCCTTTATACTTTCTTAGTTTTAAAGTAGACTAAATTTGCTACAATATGATACGAGAACTGTCTCTGTAGACCCAATAGTTTCCGAGATTAAGCAGTTCAAAGTTTATCATTTTTTTCGAACTTCGCAATTTTTTGCAATTCTGTCGTTCTGAATGAATTTTCGAGTGACTAAAATAATGTCTAAAATATTGCAAAATATTGCGAAGTTAAAAAAATATGGGGTCTACAGAGGCAGTTTTAGTATCATATTGTAGCAAATTTAGTCTACTTTAAAACCGTCCTCAGAATGTATAAAGAAAAAACTAGTCCCTTAGGGTTATAATCGCCAAAATTTGAAAAAATAACGATTTTTCGATTTTTGACAAAGTTGCGTTCGGCGCTCGAGGTCACAAACTTGGATTATTCATTAAGCCAACATCATAAACAAGTCTGCAAAAAATCAGAACTACCGGATTTGACGCATACTGTGATGTATAAAGTTACTGGACTATAAAGTAAATTTTCATGAAATTTTAAAACTTTGAAATTTAAAAAAAAATACTCGGAACCGGAGTAGGTGTCTGCCATTGGATTTTTTACTAAAAAAAGATTGTATACTTTAAGATATTAAAACGGCAGACTTGCTGAAATCACGTTTTTGAAGTCAATTTTTACGTTTTTTGACGTGCGGACACGCCCAAAGGAACCATCGGCGGGGATAGTGAATACCCATTTCAACTACGGTAGGTGAAAAACTATACCTAGCATCAATATTGAGTTTGCTGAAATACCGTAAGTCTGCCGGTCACTGGCTCTTAGACTAAAATGAATATATGTAAAATTTCAAATCATTTGGAGTTATTTTCCAAAAGTTATAGCCGAAAAATAAAAGAACTTTTAATAAGATATAAAAAATTTAAAAATTTTGGGCATTTTTTTATGTCTAAAAGTGTCGAATCCAGTTAACGACGTACCATTATCTTTTACACATTGAATACTACGAGGAACAATGATTTTGGCTGGTTTTCAACTAAAATTGAAGAAGTGCTAGTCAAAAACCTATATTTTTGTCCTTCTATTGCGAGCTCAATATGAGGGGCACATAAAATTGCTTGCACTATTATTATTTAAAATAGGGAAAACTGTTGAATTTACTTCAAACATTGTAGCTCTTATTTTATTTTTATTTCCTGACATAACAAAACGCATTTTTTTTGTAGTACATAGGCCTTAAAAGATTTTTATGTGTTTGGAAAAGACTATATAAAACAATCTGCATCCCAAGTATCGTTTTATCATTTCCCATGTATTACATATATTCGAAATACAGTAATCCGAAAATAATATGCAAACTGTTAGTAATTAAAACATTTATTGAAAAATAAGACGTACACAATTATACGCCCAGATTTAACATACAATTTTGATTTAAAAATTATTTAATATTTAAATTAAAAAATCCAGTAATATTTACTAGGAGGGCCCGGTGTGCATCGCTACGCTTATAAATAAAGTTTTTGCGTAGACATTTTGTTGACGTGGAAGCAATGATTTCAAAAAGTGGTAATGAGAAATGCTAGCATATAATTTGTAATTTTTCTTTTAAATAGCTGATCAGTTCGGATATATGAAAAATTAGCGATCAAAGAAGTTTTCAAGTAAGCTTATTTGATCTCTAACTTATTTGATCGCTAATTTTTCATATATCCGAACTGGTCAGCTAGGGTTCTGATTATTTTGTATTCATATATTTAAAAGAAAAATTAAAAATTATATGCTAGCATTTCTCATTACCACTTTTTGAAATCATTGCTTCTACGTCAACAAAATGTCTACGCAAAAACTTTATTTATAAGCGTAGTGAAGCACGCCGGGCCCTCCTAGTATTAAAATTCTAATAATCAAATTTACGATCTCAAACTATCATACCAAACACACACATTACAAAATTGTCGCTGAAAAAAAACACAACAATCACTAACCAATTTTTTATCCTCTTTCATTCACAAACAATATATATTAAAAATTCTAACAATCAAATTTACGATCTCAAACTATCATACCAAACACACACATTACAAAATAGTTGCTGAAAAAAAAACACAACAATCATTAATCAATTTTTTATCCTCTTTCATTCACAAACAATATATATTAAAAATTCTAACAATCAAATTTACGATCTCAAACTATCATACCAAACACACACATTACAAAATTGTCGCTGAAAAAATAACACAACAATCAATAACCAATTTTTTATCCTCTTTCATTCACAAACAATATATATTAAAAATTCTAACAATCAAATTTACGATCTCAAACTATCATACCAAACACACACAATACAAAATAGTCGCTGAAAAAAAAATACAACAATCATTCACAAACAATATATATTAAAAATTCTAACAATCAAATTTACTATCTCAAAATATCATACCAAACACACACATTACAAAATTGTCGCTGAAAAAAAACAACAATCAATAATCAATTTTTTATCCTCTTTCATTCACAAACAATATATATCTAACTAAATATTCAACGTATTAATATATAAGATAAAACATCAAAGAAAAATAACGTCCATACTCTCCTAGATCAATGCATTAACTGAAAAGAAAATATAAAATACTATAAACAAAGAAAAGATTTGGTCGATTCCATTTGATCCATTTGATTTGATTTGAAGGGAGGTAGTTGAATTCAAAAATACATTATAATTCGTCTATAACTTTTTTATTTATGATCCGACAAATCCCAAAAATCTCTCAGATCTATGTTACACTAATATCAGTTAGCAGTGAAAATTTGGAATCAGTGAAAATTCGAATAAAAAAGCCTTAGGCTGTACAAAGTACAAAGTTAGCGTATTAATATATAAGATTTGGCCCTACAAATACTTCTCGCGCCCTGTTCTTGATAACACAAATAGCATTCAATGAATAAAGTGTAACGCATAATTTGATGAACAATAAAATAGAATATTAACATTATAGTGTATTTGGATGTAAGTAAAAGTAAAAATATGGAGGGGCTGAAATCTCAAGCTTTGAGATATCAAGACTTCGGTTTGGGTTAAGGATTTAGATATAGTTTTCGGCATACAACATTTATGAGGACATTGTTTTTAGTTTTGGGCAGCGATGTATATCAAACATAAAACTCTTTGTAAAAGTACGAGTATTTTATCTCTGCTTAGAAAATTATTACAAAACTAACACGAAACATCAATTCGTCGCCCGAAAATTATAACAGATCATAAATAAACATAATTTAGTGAAAAGATGATACACTCAGCAAACTACTCAAAACATCTCCATTTAGCGTTTCGAGAAAATATTACAAAATCACAATTTCGTATTTCTTTCAAAATTCCAAAAATATTGAAAAAATTAAATAAAATAAAACTTTTTTCAAAATTCTAAAAATATTCCAAAAATTATTACAAAATAAAGATTATAACTTTGTACAAAAATTCTAAAAATATTGCAAAAATTATAACAAAATCAAAAATTAAAACGTTTTCCAAAATTCTAAAAATAGTTTTTTTGACACACTTGACAATATTTTTTTGACAAACTTATAATTCAATAAAATTCTCAATACTAATAATATCATGTTCAATACATATCATTTCATAAAAATAACTTCTTTTATTATTTTCAAAAAAAAAAATGAAAATCATTCTTTTGAAACACTTGACATTATTTTTTGACAAACTTATAATGCCATAATTCTTTCTCTATAATAATAAAAAAATTTCATGTTATACAAATAATTAATTTTATTTTTTCCAAAAAATTAGGTAAAAAATAAATAAACCTAGGTAAAATCTTTCTTTTGACACACGTGACAAAATTTTTTTGACACACTTATAATGCCATGATTCTCAATAATAATAAAACAAAAACAGAAGTAATTTCATGTCATATAAATATTTAATTTTATTTTTTCCCAAAAAATTGGGTAAAATAATAAATAAAAATCTTTCTTTTGACAAACTTGACAACATTTTTTTGATAAATTTATAAAGCAATAATCTAGTTTTTGGTCTCACATACTCATTTTGACCATCAAGTTTTCTTCAAGTTCAATGTTTCTATTCGTAATCACTTAAAATGAACGTTTTTGAAGCAAAAAATATGCAAATTTCCTTGTTTTGACACACTTTCGGTACGGTTATGGAACACATCGTCCTTTAAGCTCTTCCCATTGAGTAAACCTATTTTTTTGTTTCTATGGAATCCGTCCAGCGGTTTTCTAGATTTCATCGGTTGTGACGGCCGTCAGGCAGACACACTTTTTTTTTTGCTTTTTAGAATCAGTAGGTTCTAAAACGTCAAGAAATGCCAAAAAAAGTGGGGGTAAGAATTTCACTTTTGGCTCATGAATGCAATACTTAGGTTTTTTCAAAACCGAAGTAAAAGCTTGTTTTTGTATAAAAATAAAATATGACTAATTTTCGTGTGTTTTTAGTCTATGGCCGAATACATTATCCATATGACGTTTAGTTGAACTAACTGAAAAATGCAAGTGTAGAACAATAATTTTACATCCATATATTTTTAACTATACAAAACCACTCACGCATCAAAATTTCTTTGTCGGTCACCTTTCACTTAAACATGCTTTTAATAGACGTGAACGTTTACGACAAATTTATCGAATCATTGAATCATGCAAACATAAGAAAAAATTAAAATCTCTAAGCCAACCATATCAAAATATATATATATTTTTCCAAAGGGAAGGTTTTTTTTCTAATTAGGTCATTTCCATTATATTAAATGATCCGAGCCAAAAAGAATAAAAAATTTATATAAACTTATCAAAGACCGATTCTACCTAAGGCCAAGTCTACAATTTGTTCAGTTTTTTTGTTGTGGTTTTTATAAAACATATTAATAAAATTATAATAAATTTAGATAACAAAACTTGCTACACTTATTCCGAGAACACTAGAATGGAATAAATTTGTATCGTCTTTTTAGTACGAAAAGGATCTTTCTATTTTGTTTTTCTAAAAGAAAAAAATTGATAGAGATTATGTTGTTAGGGAAAGATTTAGTTTTAGTGTTTTGAAGGATAATGTAAACAATTTTGTTTAGTAATACTCCGGATTCAATTCGTTGTATTTGTATAGTTTTTACATATGATTTCCAAATCAATAAGATTGATCTTTATGATTGAGATTAGTTGAAGGATGTTCAATAAATTGAAAAATAAATATCATTTTTGTGTCGACAATAAAAACAAATGTTTATCCTTTTTGACTTATAAGTATAACACTTTGAATTTTAAAATAGGAAAATATATTTACAAAAACAAGGTAAAAAAACTAATTTGTAGCAAATAAACTACAATAATGTAAATTATAGTGGTAATTTGTTATACCAGCAGTTTCCTAAGCATAAATTTTCCAACTGATGGTCGGTTGAAAATTAAATATCTTCAAAACAAAATGTAGT
This sequence comes from Diogma glabrata, assembly GCA_963693315.1. NCBI lineage: Eukaryota > Metazoa > Arthropoda > Insecta > Diptera > Cylindrotomidae > Diogma > Diogma glabrata. The sequence continues at coordinate 374,097,092 of OY856187.1, read as the reverse complement.
TTAACGGAAAGTATCAATTCACAAAGAGCTTCCAGACTTTATTGAAAGCACATCCACTTACCAACATGTTTGTCAATATTTGTTGGTTGATCTGTTTGGTATATTTCTCTGGAGAATCGTGCTTTTGTTTTATTTTGTGGTTTGTTCTAAATTTTGGCATATCTGAAAAACGTACTAATATGTATATACTACATATAGGAAAGATATTAACTGCAAAAATCAATATAGTACATACAAAGAGTTGTTAGTTGAAACAGGAGTTGAAAATTTTTCTTCCTTTTAAATTTTTTTATTTATTTTCTGTTAGGTTTCTCATTTTAATGGGGTGAAAGGAAAAAAGATGGAAAACAAATAATAAACGTAATAAATAAAGAAATACAAACGGGGGAAAGAATGTGTACATTATTATATGAACAGCGAAGTGTTTCTTAGTATCGTCTTCCTTGTTATTATATTAATAATTTTTTATCTCATTTTAAATTAGAAATTATTATTATGATTATAGTAAAATACTGCCGTGCTAAGCACAGAAGTAGTAACTTGTATTTTTGACATTTCGAGATATTAACAATTTTTAATTTTCATTTTTCACAGTCAAACCTATTAAAAACTGTATTTATAGTCAAACAAATTTCAAATTATAGAGATAAAAGGTTATATTATTTGTTAATGTTAATACAATATTAACTATTGGATAATTGAATAGTAAATTTGATACTTTTAAAGAAGATACGGCACATTTAATAGAGTCATTTTTGAATGATAAAATTAATTAAATGGTTTAATTACATTAAAAATGTCCATCGACTGTTATCATATCGTCTTAGATTCATAACTCATTTTTGACAAAAAAGCAAGTTACCACATTTGTGCTTAGCACGGCAGAATAATGAGTTGCTGACTGACTTTTTCTTTCCTTTGGATGAATTATTATTTTTTGTCCACCGGGATAGTATTGTTTCTTTTTCTCCCTTAAATACCTTATATTTTACGTTATAGTTTAAGAAATTCAAAAAAGGAATGTTTCATGTAATTTTTTTTATAGACCCTGTAAGCTAATAATGCAATTTTGTTGTTTGTAATATTTGTTTGTTGTTGTTTGTAATAAGGTGGTACTAGAGTGCACAGTTTAACACATTTTTTAATCTTATCACCGTCTGCGTTTATTATTGGTGGTTTCTGACAAATAAAAATGTCAAGCTATAGATCACATGTGATGTGATCTATAGCTGGGAATTTTTATTTGTGGTCAGAAACCACCAATAATAAACGCAGACGGTGATACGATTTTACCACAGAGATCAGCTTCAATGTACATTCAAAAAATATATACATTGAACAGAAAAAACTTAATTTAACATTTTTTAATGATATTTTAGGAAGGGATGATCTAAGAAACTGCGAGAAAGAACTAAAATCTCCTGTGATTTTCATAAAATCTTGCTTTATTACTACAACAAATTGCTGAATAGCAGAAACGCGGGAGCTAACAGAGGGTCTGTTTGCATAATATTTTCACTTTTGCATGGCCTGTCTTAGAGTGGGCTTACCTAGATGTCTGGTAGTCCTAGTCCCTGAAAGTAAGACCAAAAATTTTGAGTATAAATAGTGTGAAATTTTTCAATTCAATACATGAAACACATATTCCATTGAGAGGGAGGAAGGAAGAGGGAAGGTTTGGAATGAAGTTCGAGGGGCTTTACATTATTTTTTTTTGTTGTGATATCAAATATTTATCACATTATTAAAGCTAATATTTTGCAACTCTGTCATTACGTCTGCGTTTCGTTGCAGTTGTGATCTACCTCATTTAACACTGTCTGTAGTACTGACATTCATTATTTTTGGAACTATGTACTTGGATTTCACCTGTAGGATATTATTAAACCAATCATTCTTTTGGAAGAAAGCAATCTGGGTTTCTATCAGTTACTTCAAAAGAAGATTAAGGAAATTCAGGAAGAAAATTCATTTCAAATCGTCAGTTTGTGAAACGGTCTATGTTTGCGACTTATTATCCCCACTAATTTAATTAATCTCTTTATAACTTAAATTTGTTTATAAAGAAGATTAATTAAGCGACAAACTGGATTATTTGAATTTTTCCAAGCATTAAAACTTTTATTTATTTTTTTATTTAGCGTATAGTTTTTATTGTGACACATTAAAAATAAGAATAAAACTTAAAATAGGTAGATTTTCCTATGAAATCTACATAAAACAAAACATGAATACACATTAAATGATTTGATTTGAAATCGATTCGATTTAATTGCGCGTCTTTTAGTTAAAAATTAAAAAGTAAAATATTTGAACATTAGATGTTTACATCGAGTGAGTCTATCCATGCTACTACATCGGGAGTTGCCAATAGGATGTCTGAGATGTCACCATTGTATCGTCGAATCGGACACACAGTTGCAATCTGTTTTATGGTTTGTTGTGGAGCGCCGCAGTCACAATGTCAGAGTCCCCCAGTTGTAGAAAGAATCAGCACAACGTCCATGATTCGTTCTTATTCGGTTTAGTGTAGCCTAGGGCGTGGCCGATCGAAACCAGGTTGGGCAGAAGTCGGGTTAGTAATAGAAATGCCAGGTGTGATGTAATCATTCCAGGAGGTGTCCTAGGCATCCAGGATATTAAAATTAGTTGTCAGCAGGTTGCTGGCAGTTTTATGTGGAGGCTTTCTTAACTTCAATCGACAACTAGCGTGGTCACCGTAATATTCGTGCAAGGGTAATGGCGTTGTTGGTTACCTTTTTATGTTCACGCATGAGCGCATGTGAGCATCTGAGTGCAGATGGAGCGATATTGCTTAACACAGGGAGCCAAGGTAAAGGAGTGGACCTGATAGTAATACTTATAGTACGCATCGCGGCATGCAGCTGGCAGTAAACTTTTTGAGTATGTGTGCTATTCAGCCAGACTGGTACGCCGTACTCAACCACTGAGTAAACCAGAGCAGTGGTGCGGAGGGTGGCTGGAGTAGCACCCCATGTCGAGCCTGCCAGTTTGTGCAATATATTGTTTCTCGTTTTAAGTTTTTTTGACATATTCTCTAGGTGGAGTTCAAAAGAAAGAGTTCTATCGAGAGTAATGCCCAGGTACTTTGGCTGTTGATTGTATTTAATGACAGTGCCGTTAAATAACACTGATAGTTCGTGTTTTGCCAGTTTGTTGTTTAAGTGGGAACAAGAACTCTCGGTTTTATTTAGATTAGGAAATAAGCCCCACGTTCGAAAATAGTCATCCATTATCGCCAGGTCGTTGAGAGCAAATCTTTCAAGACATCCTGTCTTTGTTATGAGTGCCCAGGGTCCAATCATCAGCGTACCCAAAATCTCTTTGATGTTGTGTCAGGAATGTCATGGATGTGCAAATTAAAAAGTAATGGCGCCAGGACGGAACCCTGTGGCAAACCATTGTTAAGCATTTTGGACCTACTACAGGAATTATTTAGATGAACTTTCAATACACGATTACTCAGCATGTTGTTAATTAAACGTGAGATAGTGTTACAAGGTATTGCATTGAACAGCTTATATATAATCCCAATTCACCAGACTGTGTCACATGCTGCAGTGAGATCAATTAATACTGCGCCTGTTTTTAGTTGTTTTTGATACCAAGCTTCGATATAGGTGTTAAAGCGAGCAGTTGGTCAGTGCAACTGCGATTGCGATGGAAACCAATTTGTTCGACTGGGATCTGGCCATTCAATATCGGTGCGATACGGTTGCATATGAGCCGTTCTAGCAATTTATAGCAGGTGCCCAAAAGTGCGATTGGGCGATAGCTTCCTGTTTCATTGGATGGTTTACCTGGCTTAAGTATCGCTATCACTTTCGTAGTGTTTTGGAAGATTGCCGGTTTCTAGAATATTAGAGAAAAATTTACTTTGCCATTGTTTTACATTTCTTCCAGCATTTCTAAGAAATTCTGGAAATACACCATCGTAGCCAGCTGCTTTTCCGTTTTTTGTTTGGGACAGAGCTGAATCTAGTTCTTCGCTACTAAAAGAGTTCGCATACTTCGATGGAAACGAGCAATTGTGCTTCATTTCTTTTAATTTACGTTTAATTGTTCTCTTATGAAGGCGATTAATAGAAGAACGAGACATGTTTACGCAATATGATTTGCAATGCCCTCTGGATTTATTTCGTTGTTAGTACGAGTAATGGAGTTTGAGCCACCCAGTTTCCGAAGAAGACTCCAAGATTTCCTGCTTGAATGGGAAAAATCAATGTTTAAACAGCGCAAATCCACTTTTGCTTCCTCGCGGCCTCCAGTGAGTAAATTAAGTCATCAGCCACGTCTGCCTCACCACTACTAAGTACTAAGGTACTCCTTATAATTTATTGCTCTCTCTACTCCAGCCAGGAATGTATTCTCCACGGAAGCCTCTTGGGATGCATTTCTTTGCAGTTGAGATGATGGCTCCAACGAACCTATCATAATTTTTAGGAATGGGTTGGATCCAGCGAATTACTGCATCTAACTCCGACCTATGTTTATTCCAGTCAGCTTTGTTAAAATTCCATCGGTTGAGGATGAGGGGTAGAGTTAACGAGTGGGATTTGGATTTCTACCTCAAGAATTACTGGACGATGTTGAGAGCGTGGAAAACCTTGTAAGGCAGCCCTAAATATTGGACTAGGGTTGCGTTGTTCGTTTTTTGTGGAAAAAACAGAGGTCGGGATTGTAAGCACGTTGCCATCTAGCAGATCTAAAGGTTTTCATGTCTTTCGCATCATATACCAGGAACATGTTATTACCATCCGCCCAGTCCGTCAGTTGTATGCCATTGGGATTGTTGTTTGAGTAGGACCACTGGGTGTGATGGCTATTGAAGTGACCCGCATATATTGCTGGGTGGTGAAATAATGGAAGAGTAGCATCTTGTATTAGGAGGCTTGTATAAGTTTACAATCTTCGTGTCCGATATATCAACAACAATAAGATGTATATCGTTGTCCATCTGTGTAAGTACATGGGTGCAATTCATGATTTCTTACTTAACATACGTGGCAGATCCATATGCTTGATGGTAAATAGCACTAATTAAATTGTAACCAACAATGTTTCCTCTAGAGGTAAGTTGCGCTTCATCTGCTGCATGCGTTTCTTGCAGAATTACAACGTCGATGTCGAAATCTTTTAATAATCTTTGTAAATGTTCAGTTTTTGACTTGCTTATGCGTTCAATGTTCAATTGCAAAATACGGACTGAGGGTCTTATGGTGCTGAGGAGTACCGTTGTTATTATGATTTTGATTTTGGTTCATGTTAATTTTTTTTGTATCACAGCCAAGAGTTCGAAATCAAATATTTGGCTACCAAGTTTCCATGGTGTAGTGCGAGGAGCTTGTCTATTAACACACCCCTTGCATTAAAATTAATATTATGCTATTCTTTGAGTAAAGCATTGTTTCTAAGAGTTTATAGAATTCAAATCGATTAATTCGTTTATCATTATTATAAATAAAGTTTAATTTAATTTAAAATCCAATCCCATTTATTACCTTTTTTAATTTATTTTGTTTTCATATTGCAGCTGTAACGACAACCTGATTCGATTTTTGTCATAAAATAAGAATCAAAACTATCTACAAAACAACATCATAAAAACAATTTATTATCTTATAATCCATATTAAAAAACATAAAAACATTTA
>OY856187.1:373893918-374088918 GCA_963693315.1 Diogma glabrata | reverse complement strand
CTTATTAAGAAATTGGGACCTTTTTGGAAAACTTTCGTTATTAGCCGATTGGACCAATTGTTGAATCAATACGTATTACTTTTTTTATTCCATTTTTCAACCCTATTCCTATCCTCATCCTTTTTAAAAAATCGCTTCCTTGGCAGTGAAGATATAGGACATTATCTGGACATATATTTTACATACATCATTATTTTTTCTGTTGTTAGTGAAACTGAATTTCACTTCTAAAAATCCAAAATCGAATTTTTTTTATTATTATTATTTGAGAAACAATAGGATTTAGTTTCTTTTAATTGTTTCTTGCAAATGTATTTTATATTAACATATTAATAGAATTTATATTAACATTTTTTTTTTTTGCATTATTTAAATTATATCATACTTGTTGTTTGTTCTATTTAAATAGAGGTTTGATTGTTTTTTCTAATTATTTGATATTTTTATCATAACGTCACACTTCACATTATTTCTTACTATATATCAGAGGTGGCCAAGCTTCACTACACGTTGAGCCGCAGTACAATAATCTCTCGTTTCGAGAGCCACAAAAAAATTTTTTTCTCCGATAGACAGCAAATATAAATTTTGCAGACTTATTTAAGTCAGCAAAGTGGCACTTTTCCTGCCTAGGCAGCAAAGCAAGTACTTTGCTGCCTAGGCAGCAAAATAATTAGACTTCATAGAAATAAACAGATATTGCGATTAAAAAAAAAAATTTTTCTCCGATAGACAGCAAATATAAATTTTGCAGACTTATTTCAGTCAGCAAAGTGGCACTTTTCCTGCCTAGGCAGCAAAGCAAGTACTTTGCTGCCTAGGCAGCAAAATAATTAGACTTCATAGAAATAAACAGATATTGCGATTAAAAAAAAAATTGTTTTAATCGATTTTTTTTTTCATTTTTAAAATTTTGCTTTATTTTTAAAGTAATAATTATTAAATTACATATCATTGTAATTAATCGGAGAAAAAATTATATGTTCAACTCGGCAGCAAGGTAGATTGACTGCCTTGGCTGAATTCCTAGCCTCGCTCGCTCGGCTATGAACTGTCAGCCGCGGCAGTCAATCTACTACTTTGCTGCCTAGTTAAACAAATAACTATTTCAAAAGTATCAGTTGTTTGGAAATATTTATTTTATTGAAAAAACAATTATGTACTTATGGTTATAAATACATACAAATTTAAAGTTTGTTACATGACATGCCTGCTGGTAGATGGCATGTTTGTTTGTAACTTGGCCGTGAATTTTCTGAAATCTGGTTCATAGTTTGTTAGCGCAGTACGAATTAATTCCGTTAAATGCTCATTTGTAAGTTGTGAACGGTGGTTTGATTTTATAAACTTCATTGTTGAAAAAAGTGATTCACAACAATATGTTGTACCGAATATGGACAGTAATCTGGCAGCAGCTTTTTTCAAATTGGGGTACTTTAATTGAGACACTAGTTTCCAAAACTCATTTGGAGATTGTGTGGCTTTGTGATGCATTTTAAGAATGTGATCTTCCTGTAGCTCTAGTAATTCCATTTCTCCTGAGGCGCTGTCATGCCAAATATAACAAGGAATCGATAAGCCCTCGTTAATAATGTTAATTTCGAATGGATTTACAAGTAAATTAAGAGAAGTATTTAAATTATTCAGATCATTAAATCGCAAGTGAAAGTCTTTTAATAATTCTGCTAATTTACTGTCGTATTCACTCAGTTTGTTATCATTAATTTTAGAGAGTCTGTTCTTCAGACGAGGAAAGTGGTTGAGTACTTTTGTTGTTAAATCTCGTTGAAAAAGTTGAATTTTTTTAATAAAACTCAGAATCGTTTGAATAAGATCAGTAATAACTTTATCTTTTCCTTGTAAATCTTTTCCTTTCCATTATATCAGTCAAAAACATACAATCATTAATCAATTCATCATCCTTTAATTCCAGATAGTGTTTTTCTTTTTCTTTGAGGAAATTTCTGATAGGTTCCCTTAAATCAACAAATCGGCTTAGAACATTATAGGTGGATAACCATCGCACAAGGCAGTAAAATGTTATATCTTGAGGATGTTCTTCAAAGTCCAGTGCTTCGATAAAGTTCTTGAATTGGCGATGGGCTTTTGAATTCGTCCGAATATAGTTCACAATTTGTAGCACAGTTTTCATTACGTTTTCGTATTTAAAATATTTTGCAACTAAATGTTCACGATGAACAATGCAATGAAGTGCCGAAATTCGGGTATTCTTGGATCATTTTTTAATAGACCAATAAGGCCTACATTTTTTCCTAACATTGCAGGTGCTCCGTCAGTTCACAGTTGCTACACTTACCAAATTATTCAGTGGAATATCTGTATCTGACAATATATTATCAAGGGCACTCTTAGTATCAATACCACGAGTAGTATTTTTAAGTGCTACCAAATCCAATAGTTCTTCCTTTACGATTAAAGATTCGGAAACGTATCGGATAAATACAGCTAACTGGGGGGCTGTCTTGTATATCGATTGATTCGACAAGGGCTAAGCTGAAAGCTACACTATTTTTTACATCTACTTGTAGTCGCTGTTTAATATCTTTACTTATTTCCGTAATGCGGCGCTCAGTGGTATGATGTGATACTGGAACATTGCTAAATAATCGGTGCAATTTGATATTTAAAGGATCCAGCATTTTAACCACCTGTTCCATAATCTTTTTGATAAATTTTCCCTCAGTGTAAGGTCGTTTAGCACGGGCGATGTTCCAATCGATCATAAAACTAGTCTCGGTAGTATTATCAGCTTCTGAACTAAAAGATGATAATAATGTTTGCTGATTACTTAATGCAGATTTTAAAGAGTTTATTTTATTTGTTCGGATGTTGGTATTCAACGGATAATTATCCAAAAATTTACTATGGTTTTTTTCGTGATGCCGTTTTAAATTACTGGTTTTATAATGAGCAAGTGATTCATTGCAAATAAGACACCAAGGTTTTCCCCCTTTATCGATGAATGCGTATGCTTCAACCCATTCTTGCCTGAAGCTACAATTTTATCCGTCATATCTCCTTTTTTTGTGGTCTGACATATTTAGCAGTTAAATTAAAAAACGGAGTACTCATAAAAAACACGCAAAATATTATATTTCGCTACAAGAGATGAAATCACCGTTTTTTTCTTGCAATTTCCTTAAGTTTTTAATTTCGTTTTTGGTTTAGGGTAATATCTTACTGTCGTAGATGTAGAAGCGGTTGAGGTAGCATATGTCGGATTTGCACGTGTTTTTAATTCTATTTAATTATGAACTTATTCATTTTTTAATTAGAATATTAAAGGATACATTAAATTTAACGTCGGCAAATTGCCTAAAGATAAAATATCAAAAATATTGTTTATAAAAAAATTGCAGAAAAAGATAATCATAGAAAAACCAAAATCCAAAAGGAAAGACTTGATTTTGAGAAAGATTTTTGTGCATTAATTTGAAACGAATACAGGTGATTTTATTTTTAGTCCACTAGAATATGTTAAACGTATAACCTTAAATAATAAAATTAGTTAAATTTATTTATAACAGCGGATTATACTTAAACTTGATTCGCGAAGTAAAGTAGTATCAAACTAAAATAAAGCCGCAAAAAACTCCAATAGTAGTAACTTCGACAGGACAGACCTAAATATAATAAAATGATTGCATTAAATCATTTTATATTATTATTTTAAATATTTTATTTTACTTGTTATATTTTCATATTATATTAAACAGCATTATAAATTATATGTATTATTTCTAATTTTGTTACAATTTTTATGAATTATTAAATATTATTTAATTTTTTCATTTCTTTTCGAGAGCCGCATTTATTCTTTTAAAGAGCCGCATGCGGCTCGCGAGCCGCGGTTTGGCCATGTGTGCTATATATCTTAGAATTGTTTTTTTCATTCAAAATGGATCCTCAACTCCTCGAGCCTGATGAGTTGAAAATAGAATGCGAAATTAGAAATATTAAAGGTTTGCAATCAGTACAATTATCTATGCTCAAACATTACTTAGAAGAAGAAGCGATTGGTAATGAGATTGCACCAAAGTCTGCTCATGCCGCTGCACGTTCAAATCCTAAAAGGGAAGTTGCATTGTGCGCAAAAAAATTAATTGAAATACAAGAATCTTTTAAAGATTCATTAAAGTCACCATCCGACCATCTAGGTTTAATTCTTTCGGCTATGAAAACGCGTGTGCAACATTTCCGATCTAGTCTATTGCGAATTTCAATCTCACCAGCCGTTGCCGAGGAATACCCTCCGACCATTAATCTTTGCGATGAGATGGTGCATACAATAAATGAAGTGTCTGTAGAAAGTTCTGATTTAAATGAATCAATTCAAAAACTGGATGATCTCGACATTAGCACTGCTAAAGTTATTATTCATAATGTGGAAGAAAGGTCTGAATCTGAACAAGATAATATTTCAGGTGCTGCATCTTATACTGGAACCATTCCTAAGCAACCACCGCTCTCTTCTGTATCAAATCAGTCTTCTTCTACTTGTCCAGTCGTTTCTCAACAAACATTTTTGAACCCTTCTATTCAGCCAAACTCATTTGCTGATAACGTTGTTCATACCTCCGATGTCAACCTATATTCTAATTCAGTTCGTTTTAGCGAATTTCTGTTAAAAATTGCACCTTCAACTTCTGGTGATAAATTACCTTATTTTAAAAGAATTCCGCCACCTATTTTGAAACAACCAGATTTAACAATTACATCTTCAAATACGAACACTGCTTTGTCTAGCTTATCTACACCTTTTGCCGATACGACAAAGCATCAGATGCCAATTTCAGTAGATAATAATAAACCAATTTACACCGATGATTTGATGAAAGATCGACTATTGTTACAGCAACTGATTGCAAAAGTATCGCAGTTAAATCCTACCGCATTAGAAAATATTGTTGGAGCCCCTACTACTGTTGAAAGTGGTCTAGTTACTTCCAGTCCAAATCATCATAATATGCACAATTCTCAAGAGTTCAATAATCGTACTTCTTCGATGTCTGATAACTCATGTAGACCGTCCATTGTTCATCATTGGAATTTATATTTCGATGGGTCAAAAACCGGACTCAATGTGGAACGATTTTTATACAGAGTCGAAACTAACGCGTCCTCATATAATCTACCTGAATTCAGACTACTTACTGATATTCAACATTTGCTAAAAGGCAAAGCGTTGAACTGGCATTGGTCCTACAAGGAAACAAATCACCCTAGATCTTGGTCAGAGCTTAGCACAGCAATGAGAAAACAATTTCAAGACACGCGTAACGATTTCGATGTTCGGCAGTCAATTTGCGGGAGAAAGCAACAACCTGAAGAAACTTTTCAAGATTTTTTTACTGCAATCTCTGAGCTGACTCTTTCCTTGTCTGCTCCTCTGAATGACTTCGAGTTGATGTTAATTTTGCATGGCAACATGAGAACTGGATTGAAAGAAAGACTAGCAGGAAAAAGATTTCAAACTTCTTCAGAACTGTTTGATAAATGCGTTTCGATCGAGTCTACGTGGAGACAATTAGCTTTCGTTCCTGAACGGCAAATGATTTTTGGATCGAGAACAACCTTCTTCAATCGACCTGTCGATCCTTGTACTCGCCAAGTACATGAAATGGATGGTCCAATCGATGAAAATCCTCCTCCTATTGTTTTTCAATCGCATATGCCTCAACAATTTCTTTCACAGCCTAATGTTTCAGCTTTCAACCCTTCATATAATTCTCCACTTAATAAATATCCGCCATTGGTATTTCCTAAACAGTTGTTTGAGAAAGTCAAGTGTTGGAATTGTGGTGTGCATGGACATTTGTACTATCACTGTCCCAACGAGCTTCAACATGTTTTTTGTCGTGAATGTGGCCAGTCTGACATTATATTTGAGTATTGCGTTAAGTGTCAGGGAAACATGAGGAGGGAGGTGCGAATTGGGAGTCAACCCTTCCCGATTACTTCACAGATTCCCAAACAGAGACCCCGGATGGAAGAAACAGCATCGAATACCGATCCAGAGTTCTACCGGCGACTTTCGAAAAACATCCAAAAGTAATTTCAAACAATATAATTTCAAACCCTTCAAAATTTCAAATCAAATCAAACAAAATCTCACGAAATATCAAATACTTCCGCTTGCGTCGCTCTATTAAGAAATCTGTGGCTGCTGCTTGTATTGTTGATGGATTGGACGATCGCCCTTATGCTGATGTTGAAATAGCTGGTATCCCTTTACGAGGCTTACTTGATAGCGGTGCTAGCATAACGGTTCTTGGAAAAAGTTCTGAACAATTTTTGAAAAACTCAGGCATTCGCTTCTACAATCAACCTAACCTACTTTCTACGGCTTCTGGTGAAGCACAACGAATTTTAGGTCATATTAGAGCTTTCGTTTCATACGCTGGAAAACAACGTATGATGAGAATATTTATCGCACCTGGGTTAAGCCAACAACTTTACCTGGGAATAGATTTTTGGAAACTCTTTAATATCAAACCCCAAATTATTGCAGACCTTACACTTAATACGCTTCCTTCTTTACCACTTCCAGATCAACACTTACTTAATCTTGCTGAATCTGCTAAGCTAGATTATATTGTTAAATCTTTTCCTTCGTTTGCTCGTGAGGGTCTTGGTAAGACACACCTCCTTAGTCACTCCATCGATGTGGGCCAGGCTAAACCTATAAAACAGCGCTTTTATCCTGTGTCTCCTATCGTTCAAAAAGAGCTGTACGATGAAATAGATAGGATGTTAGCTTTGAGGGTCATCGAGGAAAGTTCCAGTTCCTGGAATAATCCTGTAACGATGGTCAGCAAGGCTAATGGTAAAAAAAGGTTTTGCCTGGACGCACGGAAACTAAATGACGTCACCGTTAAGGATGCGTATGGGTTACCAATAATTGACGGTCTTTTAAGTCGCTTAAGAGACACGTATTTTATCAGTACAATTGATTTGAAGGATGCATTCTGGCAGATCCCTCTTCATCCTGCATCCCGAGACAAGACAGCGTTTACAGTTCCTGGTCGGCCGTTGTACCAGTTCACGGTTATGCCGTTGGGACTGTGCAACGCACCACAAACTATGTGTAAGCTAATGGATAAAGTAATACCGCATCAACTCCATGATCAAGTATTCGTGTACTTAGACGATTTGCTAGTCATATCAGCTACGCTCGATGAACATTTACTACTTCTTTCTGAAGTAGCACAACGTTTAAGGCAGGCTAAGCTTACCATAAACATTGAAAAAAGCAAATTTTGTCTCACATACACACGCTACTTGGGATTTGTTGTTGGTGGTGGTCGCTTACAGGCTGATCCAGGAAAGGTAGATGCGGTTGTGTCATTTCCTATTCCTAAAACTCCTCGCCATGTTCGGAGACTTCTGGGCATGTCGGGTTGGTATTCCCGTTTTATCCCAAACTACGCTTCAATTGCCTCTCCGCTAACCGATCTACTCGGTAAGAAAAAATTTCTATGGTCTGATGCCTGTCAGAATGCATTTGACGATATCAAAAATAAACTGACTTCTGCCCCCGTTTTGGTTCACCCTAATTTCCAACGCACTTTTTATATCCAATGTGATGCGTCAAAGAGTGGAGTGGGTAGTGTTCTGTTTCAGAAGGATGATGAAAGATTCGATCACCCCATCGCATTCTTTTCGAGAAAATTAAACCGATCTCAAAGAAATTATAACATCACTGAGTTGGAATGTTATGCGGCCGTATTAAGTGTAAAGAAATTTAGACCGTATATTGAAGGTTACGAGTTTGTCATAATTAGCGATCATGCGAGTCTTCAATGGTTGAATCAACAAAAAGACCTAACAGGACGTTTAGCTCGTTGGAGTTTGAAGCTCCAAGGATTTGATTTCAGAATCATTCATAGAGAAGGGAAGAAAAACGTTGTTCCAGATGCTCTCTCTCGAACCTTTTCATCTGAAGCGCTAACAAAAGAAACAGTTGAGTCTCTTTGCCTAAACGATGATGCATTTCGGTCTTCTGATTATGTTAGTCTTGTCGAAAAAGTTAGGAATTTATCACAAAAATGTAATTTGGTTGTACGAGATGGAAGGGTTTTCATCAAAACAAATAATAGTGATAATTTGGCTGATCCTTTGTATCGTTTGTACGTTCCTGAAGTTTTAGTACCTGAAATTTTAAAATCACATCACGATTCTCCTTCAGCTGGTCACGCTGGCATTGAAAGGACGTTTGAGCGATTGCGTCGTTTGTACTACTGGCCCAGTATGTTTAGAGATGTCAAGGAATATGTAAATAACTGTAATATTTGTAAAACATGTAAAGCTCCTAATTATTCCACACGACCTCCAATGGGAAGCTTTCACTTACCTACTATTCCTTGGCAACGTATATTTATTGACTTTCTTGGCCCATATCCAAGAACTCGATTGGGATTTTGTTATGTAATGGTAGTTATTGATCATTTTAGTAAATTTGTCATCCTAGAACCTTTAAGATCGGCTACAACACAGACAGCAATACAAGTTTTACAGAAACGGATTTTCAACTTATTTGGTGTACCAGAATCTATTGTTTCTGATAACGGGAAACAGTTTATTTCTAAAAATTTTAAGTCCTTTCTGTCAAAACTAAATATTGCACATATTCTAACTCCAAAATACAGCCCCCAATCGAATTCATCGGAACGAGTAAATCGAACCTTATTATCAGCAATACGTTCCTATTTAAAAACAGATCATCGTGAGTGGGATGCTCATTTGGATGAAATTGGAGGTGCACTGCGAACAGCGTTACATGATTCTATTGGAAAAAGCCCATATTACGCTCTGTTTGGTCGACATATGATTAACCATGGTGATCAGTACCAGGTTTTACGTGAACTTCAGTGTCTAGGCGAATCGGAAGTAGAAACATTGAATCCTTCAACGCACCTTGAAATAATGAGAAATAACATAATGGAAAGGTTAAAACAATCGTCACAACAGCATGCCAAGCAATATAACTTGCGGAGTCGTCAAAGGTCATTTCCTGTGGGACATTCAGTATATGTCAGAAATTTTCCTCAGAGCGAAGCTACAAAAAGATTCTCGGCAAAGCTCGCACCAAAGTTCATCAAAGCAATAATTAAAGAGAGGATCGGAAATGTTGCATATCGTTGTGTAGACGAAAAAGGTAGCAACTTAGGCGTATATCACCTGAAAGATATTCAAAATTCATACGCAAAGCATGTTTAGTTTTTCCTCTAATCCTCTATTTTAAATATTTTGCCCGACTTGAGACTTCTCATGGGTCGTAGGGCAGCACCACGATTTGTAACCCCCTTTTTGGGGATTACAATGATTTACGCCAATATAATTATTTTTGAAAAAAAAACTTTCCTTCGCTTCAACAAAACATATATTTTTCATTTTAACAAACTTGATATTCTTTTCACATAAATAATTTCTATGAAAAAGGTCCTAAAGAAAAGATATTACAATTAAATAAAATAATTTGCTTTTATTAATAAACATATTGGAATTATAAGGTTCTATTTTTTTGATCATACGGAAAACATTTTTGTTGTTGAATGATTCCGAGAGAATTACTTTTACCTTCAATGAGATAACATATATTTGATCTTGGTGGTTATTTTGTAGTGTTATCTCAGTAGGTGAGATAAAGAAATTATGTTTAAATGATTTCTTTTATCTAATATAATCGATCAAAGACAAATATTTTATCTCACTTTTTATCTCACCTAGTGAGATAACACTACAAAATAACCACCCTTGTATTGTTTAAACCAAGTTTATTTGTAAAAAAAATTAATTTTAATTAAATAAAATTTATAATTGAAAAGTTCGGCTGTGATTTTGTTATATTGAAGAATAGTAACTTAATTTAGTTAAAGAATAGTTAAAAGAAAAAACTGTGATTATAACTTAAAGTTAAAAATAATTCAAAACTAAAAATTAAAGTTAAAGGTTTTTTTATGGTTGATGTGAAACCCATTGAGTTTTCAATTTTATTTAAAAAACCACGCCATAAAGTTGATTTCAATTACAGCTGTAACGGCAATTTATAAATCAACCTTTCTTTTGTATCAGTTTATATATCAGCTCTTTATATACTGCTATACAATTTTATATTAGCGGGATGAATATTATGTTTGATGTTACGGAAAAATACTAATTTGAACTAAAGACGAATTAATTGGAAAACTATTATTGGAAAACTATTAATTGATGAAAGTGGAACAAATTTATGGTGCTCTATAGAAAATAATGCTGCCTGCAATCTAGCCTAAGTTAATGTGGTTTAGATCTGGAATTTTAATCAAGAACTTCAACAAATTAGTTACTTTGGGAATTTGAATTCTATTGCTAGTTGTCGTCATCATTACTATTGAAGTTTTCTTTCATCACTAATTTGGATTGGATTACTAAACTATATTCAACAAACATTCAATAACATTCAGTACGGAGCCATATCTAAGTTTGAATGACGCATCTTCCGGTGATATATAACAATGAAGTATATTCGATTAATTTTTATAAACTAAATTAACAATGCATTACATAGTTTTTAATTTTTATTAATTAATTTTATGTTGAATTTATTTAATTTCTTTTTGTAATTCAATTTTTCTCTCTATTTCTTTTGTAGTTTCTTTCAGCTAAATTCAGGTTTCCACAAGCGCTTGGAGGACAAAGAATTGGCGGGAAACTAGTTAAATCAGGTTTTTTTGATTTATTTAATTATTAATTTTTTTTTAAATTGATATCTAGTTACTAGTATAATTGAAAAGAGATAGTTTTTAAATTTAAATTTTTTTTTTTTTAAATCCTTAAATACTTAAAATTTAATTTTCTTTAAGTTTAGTTTAAATCTAATTTATTATACCAATCTTTAAATCTGATAATTGAAATTTTTAATAATGATTTATTTAGAATACAAATCACTTTGTTTTGTTTAATAAATATTATGTTAGTTGGTAATTTCTAATTTCTTTTGTTTTGTTGTTTATTAATATGATGTAGTGAAGTTTTTTTTTGCTGTCCGGATATTATCTTAAGTCGTCACTGTCTTATCCCCTACCTTCCCATTCCCTGCGATCTTTAATCACACGTTTAAGCCTTGAATCATCTCCCACGCCCACGTCTGAAACTAGCCAGAGCACCAGATCGCATCAAGGCCTCTAAACGAGTGGAAATTACTCGTAACACGCTTCGCGCGGGTTACAATATATATATTCGATTTTGGACTCATATGCAATTTCAAAATTAACGGCTCTGTTTTGGTGGACGTCATAATTTTTCTAGTGTTCGTGATCTTATTCTGAGACTTTTTGAGGTTAAGGTTCTCATTCTAGCCATCAGAAAGATATTATTGTATGTAACTCATTGGGTGCTTAAATAAATCAAAAACAATTGAGAGTAGACAAAATTAGCATTGACGCTTTAAGTAATTTAGAGTTAATGAGATTCAATTAAATTTAATTCATTAGATTAAGAGTTTTTTTATCATAAGAAAACATAACTAGTAAAAGAAACATTTTTTGCCATTAGTACATGATACATTTTTTGAATAATATAAAAGAAATGCTTGTTTTTGCGTAAATAAAATACTTAAACTGGTTTTAATTTATTTAATTCCTGACGATGTCCGAGAAGAAAAAAATCATCGAGTTTTGAATATTTGATAGAATATTCGAGTAATTTAAAGAAAAAGAAAGCATCGAGCATTTTATAATGCGATCTTTTAAAAAACTAAAACAAGTTTTAAAGGAATGTGATAATAATGTGATTTCCTCCATTTTGGTTGGTTTTTCAATGTTTATATTTACTTTCACCATCTTTTTATTAAATTATAAATTAAACACAACTCTAAATTTTAAATGCTAAAAAATCTTAATTGTTTTATCCATAGTTATACTAATTTTTATAAAAAAAATGACAATAATTACGTGAGATTGAAATTTATTGAGTTATTTTTAGTGATTATTTAAGCCAAATATTTTATAAAGCACAAGCAATATTTTCTAAAGACATGAAGAAACATTTAAGTTATGTAATTTTCTTAAAGTATGTAGGGCACGGTTAGATTAATCGATTGTTCGATTAATTGATCATTTCGCAAATTGTTCGATTAATCGAACAAAAAAATTATTAATCGATTAATCTAAATTTACGAAAATGTTTAAAATTTACAAATTAATTTAACGAATTTTGAATTAAATTGTGAAAATGTTTATTGTCTGAAGATGTATTCTCTTTTTCTTACGAATTACTTTTTTAGTTGTTATGAGTATAACACAAAGTACATTAATAACAAAATTTGATCCCAATACAAAAATCTTTATTATGCCTTAAGCAATATTTTTATTATTAATCCAACCAGTAAACTATGGTTTGGAGTATATTGAACTCCATTACTTTCCATTCTGAAGGAAACAGCTTTTTTCTTATCATTTTCAATTAGTACAGTATATTTTCAAACACATAATTTTGTAAGGTCTGAAAACTTCAATGACAGAGAGGGAGATACAAATCCTAGGCTAACGCCTAGAGCAACAATTTCACTCTTATGCAAAAAAGACCTACTTTACGCCCTTAATACATAGATAGCTATTAAATTAAATTAAATTCTTATGTCATTGTAAAAGTTGAACTTTTAAATATGATATAACTCGCGTATTTGTTTAAAAAAAACTAATAAAAATATTAGAATTAGTAAAAATTTTATTTAATCGATTAATTAATTTTTCTGAAATAATAGGTGAAGGCATGCGTAGATTTATTCCTAATAAATTGATCATTCCGAAGGTTGACCTATGGTTTTCGAGTAAATGCAAAAAAGCAATTAAAGCTAAAAAAAAGGCTTTTCGAAAGTTTTTCCAAAACAAAACTGATGAAAACCTTAGAGAGTATCGAAAAGAGAGGAATTTATGTAGGAAACTAATAGATGGAGAGAAAAATCTATTTAATTTGAAAAAAGCTTCTAAGTTTGCTGAGCACCCAACTGGATCGCGTAACTTCTTTAAAGCCGCTAAGACTATCCAAGGCAATTTCTGTAAATCTTCTCTTCCTCCTCTTATTGATAGAGATATACCTATTATTGACCCAAAAGAAAAGGCTAATTTGCTAGGACATATTTTTTCTATAAATTCTACCTTAATCGAACCCAATTTCCAACCTAGACCTATTCCTGAAGCATCGCTCAAAATGAAGCGAATAATTTTTCGTAAAAACATTATTCGAAAAATGCTTTTACAAATTAATACCAACAAGGCATCTGGGCCTGATAATATTCCTCCAATTATACTTAAAACGTTTGCTAGGGAGCTAGCACCTATCCTCACTGAAATATTTTATTTGTCTTATAAGAAAGGGATTTTTCCTGTAATATGGAAAATTGCTAGTGTACAGCCAGTAGCAAAAAAGGGTAGCAAAACTGACCCATCCAATTACAGACCCATTTCAATTTTGTCAGTAGTGTCTAAAGTTTTTGAGAAATATATAAATTTTAATTTAATGAGCTTCTTAGAGTCTTCCAAATTACTTAATGAAAGACAATACGGCTTCCGAAAAGGAAGAGCAACAGGAGATTTGCTTTCGTTTGTTACTCATCTTTGGAACAGATCCCTTGAAAACTTTGGTGAGACTTTCGGTGTTGCTCTTGATATTTCCAAAGCATTTGACAAAGTTTGGCACAAAAATCTTATATGCAAGTTGAGATGTTATGGTTTAGATGAGCCACTAATTTCCTGGATACAAAGCTTTATATCTGAGCGAAAATTTCGAGTCAATGTTGACGGTATTTCATCGGATGTATTTTCGACTAATGCAGGCGTTCCTCAAGGTTCCGCTTTGTCCCCAACTCTTTTTCTTATCTATATTAATGACTTGTTGGTTTCAACAATTAATCCTATCCATAGTTTTGCTGATGATAGCACTCTTCATGCATCTCATGTTGCACCTAGATCGTATTCGCCTTTAGCGCTTAATAACTGTAGATCAAATTTGATAGATTCATTAAACGTTGATCTTAAAACTATCTTTGATTGGGGTGTTACTAACAGTGTTGAATTCAATACGTCCAAAACACAAGTTTGCCATTTTTCAAGATTATCAACACCTAACCCTTTTCCATTGAAGTTTGATTCCAACGTTTTGATAGAGAAAGAGTCCGTGAAACTTCTAGGAGTTGAGGTTGAAAATAATATGAAATGGAATTCTCATGTTTTTACCCTAGCAAAAAGCGCTGTTCAAAAATTGGGGTTTTTGGGACGATGTCGTAAGTTTTTCAGTAGCGAACAGCTTCTTTTAATATACAAATCTTTTATACGTCCCTGTATGGAATATTGTTCTCACATATGGGGTGGAGCATACTTATGTAGTTTGAAGTGTCTTGATTCTGTACAGCGGAGAGCAGTTAAATTGATTGGTAACTCAAATCTTACTAATGACCTTAATTCCTTGCAGCATAGAAGAAATGTTGCTGATTTGACGATTTTCTACAAATATTTCATGGATGAACGGGTTTCTGAAGAGATCAAATCGATTTTACCTAAGTCTGCAAACCTATCGCGTCATACCAGAGCATCGGTAGCGGCCCATCCTTTTACGGTTCAAATAATTAGATGTAGAACTGTAGCCTTCCAGCGCGACTTTTTCAACAGAGTCTCCCATCTCTGGAATTCATTACCTTCGTGGGTTTTCCCTGATAACTTTAACCCGCAAAAGTTCAAAGTCGGCGTTCATAAATTTCTAAAAGAAACTTAATTCTCAATTGATTATAATCCCTAGTTGGCATGGTATCTTCGGATATTCAGAGACGTTAATGTATAATTAATTATATTAACACTAAACATGCCTAACTTCCAATAAAAAAAAAAAAAAAAATCAATTAATCGATGTTAAAATTTTCGTATTAATCGTTAATCGATATTTAGTCCCAATCGATTAATTGACCATGCCCTAAAAGTATGTTATGAAAATTTTCTGGCAAACTTTTTTCATTATTGACAAATTTATTTTTCATTGATTAAATTTCAAAAACTTTTGTTTGGCTATAACAAAATCAGAAATATAACTGTTTCTGTTAGTTTTATGAATAAAAACCCAGGGAAGAAGAATCAATTATTTTTGGTGGTAGGGTTTTTTTGGAGATTTGAAAACAAACAATAATTGAACAATTTTGAACCAAATGAAAAAGTTACGCACGACTATGGGAAGAAATTTCAGTTTCTCAGAGAGTAAAACAAACACAAAAAATACGATTCAAATGTACATTCACGCTAAAAATTGGTTATGGTCTTCGATTGGTTGTATGGCAAGTTTAAAAGTAACATGGTAACAACAGAAACACGGAATGGTAATAATAGTAGATTTTAATATATAAAACGATAAATCTTGTTTTCTATTCTTCATATTCTAGCTACACATTTTTTTGTATATGATAAACTACTGTTGTTATGAATCAATAAAATTGCTGTATATTTAATAAAACTATGCCTTACTAATTTTCTTAAACCCAATCATGAACAATTAAGCCACCTTCAGTAATACACTAAAAGAAAAAAATTGATCATTTTGGTTTTTGAAGATAAGATAACCGAATTTGAGGTTATTGCACACGAAATATTCGGTTTGCACAAAAGAGGTTGTAGTGACTGAATCTTCCAGTTAAGTTTTCTTTCAGATTAGTACAAAAACTTTTTTGACACAGTCAAAAGTTTCACCGCTTCTTACTGTCTATTTCAATATTTTTGTTTAAGGTTTTTGATTTTAATATTTTGTTGGCATAAGGATTGAGATTGATTTACAGGATTTTCTCATAAATCCAAATGTTGAATATTCTACGTTTGATTCTAGGAGCCAATATGTCATATATCGAAAACAATTTTTTTGCCAACAACTTTTTAGTTATAGAAACAAAAACGAATTTATTAATAGTAAATTCGATGATTTTAGTAAGGTTTAGAGATGCAAGATTTAAAGTGTCAAAATTTAACAACTTATTTCAATATTGTGAAGAAAAAAATTTTACAATATTTGCGAAATAAATTTTTTAGTAAATCAGTATTGATAACTGTCACCCTGTGTTGCAGTTCTCATCGTTAGCTATTTTTCCAGAACGTCTGTAAAAAAGAGGATTGCTTGCTACAATATGATAACAAACATAAAAATTGAGCTGAACTTGATTGCGACCAAACATGTTTCTTTTATGAATTAATATTTTAACTGAGCTTTTCTACTAGGAAGTAAAGTGTCATGGTATAGGTTCAAATTGCGATTAGATGATTTTTTTGCACAAATGCACAACCTTATGCTGTCAGAGTTGGGAACGAATATTTACCAGCGGGTAATTTTAGAATGAGCTGTAAAAAGTCCGGAACGACTTCGAAACACGCTTGCAGTGGCAAGTGAAAATATCCTTCAGACTGACATTCAACAGATTATTGAAATCATAGGACAGAACCTGACCTCAGTTAGTCATTCTCAATAAGAAAAAACGGTTCTTAAATCTATATTATAGGGTAGATTAGATGATTTTGTTATTGTGTTTGGGTTTATGTAAATTTTAACACAATTTTCCAGTCATTTGTTTTGAAAATTTGAAAACTGAATTTATATATTTAGAGCTATTAAGTTTATCACATTTTTAACGTATGTTTAACAGGATGTGATGGGTAACCATACTCTTTTCTTCACATTCAAATCACAGCCTCACATAATTTTGATTAATTGTATATTATTACTCTCAACATAAATTATAACACGTTGTATGCAGGGCGGTCATTAAACTCTGTAATAACCGTAACATAAATTAATTTTTTATTATCAAACAATTTATTTTATTTTTGTTATATACTAGAGTACAGCCCACATAAATTTTGCAAAGCAAAATAACACATTATTTTACTATTCTTATAGATCTTGTGATTTGTGAAAATAGCTTATTATTTCTTTTTATTTAGATCGTTGGCTCAACTCAATTTGTATAATATTAATAACGTTCTTATAAACGATATTAAAGTTTATTATAAGTGTGAAAAAAGCCGTCTTCAAAATTGAAGCCTACATAAAAAAAAACTTCATGATACATAATCTCAACGCCAAATAAAACAGTTTTTTAATTTTCTCAAATCTATAGCCCATACTAATACCTTATAAATTTTCCACACTTTTCTTGTCTAAAAAAATAATATGCTACAAGAAATGAAAACGCGGGCTCTTAAGAGCTTTAATCTCATGTAGGAAATTCTATTTTTTCTACAATAGTAAATATAATATTAATTTATTGTGCAAGTGGTAAATGATTTTTTTTCGAGCAATTGTGAGCGTTGCAAATTTGTGAGCTAGAAAAATTTATTAAACTCGAACCCAAATCAATGTTTTATCCTTCCGACACAATAACCTGTATTAATTTAAATTGAATTATTTTAATATTCATTGTTAAAAGAATAAAATGAATAGAGGAAAACACAATGAATTTTTTTTATTTTTTTGTACCATTAATTCCAAACAGTTAAATAAATTTTATTCAATTTCAAAACCTATTTGATTGTATGATATTTTGAAAATTAAATGACCTACAAAGAAAGACATCAAACTTTATACTAATCAGACACCAAAAAACTAATTTTTTCACATTGGAGATCTAATTAAAATTATAGTAGACGCCTTATTCTTTTTACTATCTAATACAGGAACATGTGCATTAGTTTAGATTTATTGTTTGTTATATAACTTTAAATGAAAACAAAAAGTTTTTGTTGATTTTTTATAAGTTACAGTCAAGTTATTTTTGAATCAAGATATTAAAAAATATTTATTTCAGAGTTCAATACATAGAAATAAATTGTTTTATTGTGTTGAGTTGATTCGGTAGCGAAATCCGAAATTCGACGTCCACACCGTGCTGCCTGGGTAATGCTGACAGAATTGGGTTGGTGTATTGTCACAAGCAGAGTGAAAACTGCATAGTCAGACGCTACATCATGGCGAATTAGCGCCTTAAAACCAATGCGACTCAAGCGTCTGTTCTCCATGTCAGGGGCGGCTTGGAGCGGGCGTCTGTGTTGGATCAAGTGGCTCGCTATATAAACGTGTAAAAAGGTTGGTTTTGGTTTGGTAACCTTAAGATGCAGAACGAACCAATTCACGACAATTTGGGTTGGGCCTAAGGTTAACATCCTAACCTCGGAAAAAAAAATTTGTTAAATTTGGAAATCAGAAAGAAAATAACAGACCCAGATTTCAAAATAGAATTTTACCTGGACGTGAAAAAGAACCAGACTACCGAATCGGAACGTGGAACGTGCGCAGCCTGAGCTCTTCTGAGGCTCTCATAAGTCTAGAAACAGAGGCTGAGAGGTATAGGATAGATATTATTGCTCTGCAAGAAATTAGACAGCCGATAATCGGAAAACAAGATTTGGATAGTCACTCTTTATACTGTAGTGGTCATGCTTCTCAAAGAGAATTTGAAACTGGCTTTCTTGTTGGTGCACGCATACGATGAAATTCATCCCGGTCAATGAGAGGATCTGCTACCTACCAGTGATGCCAGATTTTCAAAATGAATTTCCCGTTGACGTATCGAAAATTCCCGATTTTTCCCGTGTTTTTAAGGAAAAAATCCCTCAGAAATTCCCATCAAGTTTTCAATAAAAATATACATATAAATTCAATTATTTATTGAAAAAACTTCAAAAACCACCACAATTATAACAATATTTATCCTTCCAACAACTATAAATAAAGCTTTATCTCTGTTTTTTACGACTATATTTGTGTACGTTATTAGTTTTAATATATAGAATGAAACAAACAGCTGTTAATTTTATTCTGTACCGCAAATGTGGCGGAACACAATAAAACAATTTATTTGATTGTATTGAATGCTGAAATAAATTTTATTTTATTTTATAAAAATTTGATTGCACGTTACAATTCCCAAAGAAATGCTGGAATAGACGTACTGATTATATAAAAAACAGACAATTCAAACTGCGCATGTTCCTCTCTCGAATATTAAAAAAGGCAAAGACTGCTATGATTAAATTGAATTAAATTTCCAAAAGATTTTTGGCTTCTCATTAGTATAAAATTTGATGTCTTTCATTAGGTAGGGCTTTCATTAGACTTTTTATAGACTTTTCATTTTAAAAATACCAAATAATTAAATAGATATCGAAATTGAATCAAATTTAATTAATTGTTTGGAATTAATTATTCAAAAAAAAACAATAAAATTCATTGTTTTTCTTTTTTCGTTTTACTTGTTTTATCAACAAATTTTAAAATAATTCAATTTAAATTAATAAATGTTACTCTATCGGAAGGATAAAATGTTGTATTGGGTTCGTTTTTAATGAATTTTATTCTCTCCAAAATTTGTAATGCTCGCTTGTGCCTCGCTCACATCGTAAACTTTTCCTTAAAAAATAAAATATTGCACAACTTACACAATATATTACTATTGTTTCGATTCTCCATACAACTTGAGGAATAAGAAAGAACTGATGTAAAATGGAGCATTAAATCTATTAAAATTGAGAAGGACATTTTTTAAAAGAAATAAAAATGTCTTGATTTCATGCTTTTCAAAAAGTTTTAAAATTGAAATAGCTCTTTTTCGATACGTAAACAACTGCCCAGAAATGAAATAGTGATGCCAAACATCCCAATTTTTTTAATATGTTTAAAAAGGATGAATGCATAGAGAGCCAACTTGTAGTTCCAGGTGATTTCATTTCTCGTTTCGCAGCATCAAAATATTCCTGAAATTCAGATAACATGGTGGTCCGTTGGGGTTTTCAAAACGTACCTATCTCTCTAAGAAATATTTAAACAGCAGAAGGCTTAAATTCTATCGCGGATTTGACAATACTATAGCCGATAGATGGCATATGCATTTAAGTAAAATTATCGGGTGATCGACATCTTTCTGAAGCCTGGTAAAAAATTGGCTGGTGCAACCATTTCAAAATTAGTAAAACGATTCTATTATTAAATGTGAAAAATCCCGCACTTTCCAAGTTTTTTCCCGCTTTCCCGTTTTATATGAAATAGCCCGCAAACGGGAAAAAATCCAGCGATCTGGCAACACTGCTACCTACATGTACGCGGTACATATAACAACATTTCTCTTATTACCGTGCATGCACCTACTGAAGCTAATACCGTCGACGAGAAGGATAATTTCTACATAGCACTGATAGAGGTTATGAAACAAATACCAACACGCGACTTCATTATGGTTCTTGGATGACTTTAATGGGCAGGTTGGAAAAGATGTCTTTTATGGAAATGTGGTGAGTCCCAACAGCCTGCATTTAAATTCGAATGAAAATGGTGAGAAAATTACTGAGTTTGCATTATCAAATAATTTGAGAAGTGGCAGTACGTTCTTTCTGCATCGATCGATTCATAAGCAGATTTCGGTTTCACCGAATGGAAACACTAGAAATCAAATTGATCACGTGCTAGTAACAGCACGTTTCTTTTCGAGCCTTCTGGATGTGCGATCCTTTAGAGGTGCAGCCATTGGAAGTGACCACTTCCTTGTATGTGCTACGATAAGGTTCTACTTCCAAAATTCAGGCATTCCGAAATTTAATCAACGGAAATGTTTTAACATCTCATCATTAAAGAATTCTGAAACGGAAGAGAGATATCAAAACCATATTGCCGAAACATTGGAGAAATGAGAAACCATTAATGGAGACGTCGATAAGTCATGGTATTTGCTCAAAGATGCTGTTTTAAGCGATGCTGGGGGAATACTCGGACGACCACAGAACCACTCCCAGAAGCCATGGATGGATCAAGCATGCCTTGACGCTATTCAATACAAAAGAGATTGCTATCTGCAATTTCTACAAGGACGCAACACCAGGGCCACGAATAAGAAATATAAACAGGCAAGACTAGCCGTTATAAAGCTATGTAGTTAAACGAAGAGAGAATGGTGGAAGAGACAGTGTGAGGAGATTGAAAGGTTCAATAAGGAACATCAATCGCGTAATTTCTTTCAACAGGTTAAAACCTTAAAGAAAGGACCTCAAACTAGATCGACTGCTATTCAAAACGAAGATGAGGAGCTACAAGTAGACCTTAAAAATATTTTAGATACTTGGGCCGCTTATTTTGAGAATCTTCTCAACTTAAGTGACTAGCAACAAGTCGGGCGACGAGCAAAGCTTATTCGTGGTTTAAAGCTTATTCCTTGGGTCACCGTATGTATCAACTAACACTAAGCTCAAGTTATACAAGATATTGATTAGACCGGTTGTGATGTATGGGTCACAAACGTGGACCCTTACACAAAATGAAGAATCACATTTATCTGTATTTGAGCGTAAGATCCTACGCTACATTTTTGGGCCACTTAAGACAGACGATGGAGAGTATAGACCACGGTATAACTTTGAGATCAGAGACCTTCTTGAGGGTCCTGATATAAAAGGTAGTATCCGTTCTCATAGGATTGCTTTGTTTGGGTATGTTCTACGAGCCGATTCACAGTCTGGAATGATTAGAAAAATGTACGTTAGTACCCCAGGGAGTGGGTGACCGCGAGGTAGACCACGACTACAATAAGAGACCGACGTAATAAACGACCTTAAAAAAATCGACGGTAATTGTGTCGCTGTTGCGAATGACCGTGGTGAGTATTCAAAGCTGATTAGCCTGCCAACGCTCCTACATGGAGCATGAACGCCGATAAAAAAAAACTAATAACGCACAGAACTATGTATGTAAAAAAACAAAAATAAACCTTTATTTATAGTTGTCGGCAGGATGAACGATATTAATTGGAGAACGACAACATAACATTTAAAATTCATTTTGTATTTTGTAATGGTTGCTTTGTTTTTAAGATTTTGTAAAATTACATGAAAATACCATAGCATCTAAAAATTTTTTATTTTGAAAAAAAAAGTGTTTTCACTAGAAAGCAAAAGACCACATCACTGAAGGTTAAAATCAATATTTCATATAATTTTATTTAAAATTTCAGCTATAAAATGTCCGCTGGGTTCAAGGTGCTTTGACGACTTATATTCTGAGGATGCCTAACTTTAAATTGCGAGCATCCATCTGGAAAGAAAGAGTTGGATGAGAAACAGAGATGTTAATGGAGATACTATTAGAATAAATTCCACCACATATTCGCGGGGTAGCGAAATCCGAAATTCGACGTCCACGCCGTGCTGCCTGGGTAATGCTGACAGAATTAGGTTGGTGTGTTGGAGACAAGCAGAGTAAAAACTGCTTAGTCAATGACGCTACATCACGGCGAATTGGCGCCTTAAAACCAATGTGACTCAAGCGTCTGTTCTCCATGTCAGGGGCGGCTTGGAGCGGGCGTCTGTCTTGAATCAAGCGGCTCGCTATATAAACGTGTAAAAAGGTTGTTTCTGGTGACCTTAATATGCAGAACGGACCCATTCACGACAATTTGGGTTAGGCCTAAGGTTAACACCCTAACCCCGGAAAAAAACTCATATGTTAAATTTGGTTATCAAAAAAAGAATAACAGACCCGGACAAAAAAACACAATTTTACCTGGACGTGAAAAAGGACCAGACTACCGAATCGGAACGTGGAACGTGCGCAGCCTGAGCGCTCCTGATGCTCTTATAAGTCTGGAAACAGAGGCTGAGAGGTATAGGATGGATATTATTGCTCTACAAGAAATTAGACAGCCGATAATCGGAAAACAAGATTTAGATAGTCACTCTCTATATTGTAGTGGTCATCCTTCCCGAAGAGAATTTGGTACTGGCTTTCTTGTTGGTGCACGCATACAAGAAGCCGTGATGAAATTCATCCCGGTCAGTGAGAGGATCTGCTACCTACGTGTACGTGGTACATATAACAATATTTCTCTTATTGCCGTGCATGCACCTACTGAAGCTAAGACCGTCGACGAGAAGGATAATTTCTACATAGCACTGGAAGAGGTTATGAAACAAACACCAACACGCGACTTCATTATGGTTCTTGGTGACTTTAATGGACAGGTTGGAAGAGATATCTCTTATGGAAATGTGGTAGGTCCCAACAGCCTGCATTTGAATTCGAGTGATAATGGTGAGAGAATGACTGAGTTTGCATTATCAAATAATTTGAGAATTGCCAGTACGTTCTTTCCGCATCGATCGATTCATTAACAGACTTGGGTCTCACCGAATGGAAACACTCGAAATCAAATTGATCACGTTCTAGTAACAGCAGGTTTCTTTTCGAGCGTTCGGGATGTGCGATCCTTTAGAGGTGCATACATCGGAAGTGATCACTTCCTTGTATGTGCAACGATAAGGTTCCACTTCCCAAATCCAGGCATTCCAAAATTCAATCAACGGAAACGTTTTAACATCTCATCATTAAAGAATGCTGAAACAGAAGAGAGATATCAAATCCATATTGCCGAAACATTGGAGAAATCAGAAACCATTAATGGAGACGTCGATAAGTCATGGTATTTGCTCAAAGATGCTGTTTTAAGCGCTGCTGAGGGAATACTTGGACGACCACAGAACCACTCCCAGAAGCCATGGATGGATCAAGCATGCCTTGACGCTATTCAATACAAAAGAGATTGCTATCTGAAGTGTCTACAAGGACGCAACACCAGGTCGACGAAGGAAAACTATAAACTGGCAAGACAAGCCGTTACAAAGTTATGTAGACGAGCGAAGAGAGAATGGTGGAAGAGACAGTGTGAGGAGATTGAAAGCTTCAATAAGGAACATCAATCGCGTAACTTCTTTCAACAGGTTAAAACCTTAAAGAAGGGCCCTCAAACTAGATCAACCGCTATTCAAAATGAAGATGGGGAGCTACAAGTAGACCTTAAAAATATTTTAGATACTTGGGCCGCTTATTTTGAGAATCTTCTCAACTTAAGTGACCAGCAACAAGTCGGGCGACGAGCAAAGCTTATTCGTGCGTCAAAGGTACATGTAGCCGAACCAACCAAAGAGGAATTCGATGCGGCGCTGTCAAAACTAAAATGCAATAAAGCACCTGGTATCGACGATATAACATCCGAAATGATTGTACATGGTGGCGAAAGTCTATCCTTAAGATTGTTTGAACTTGTTCAAATGATCTGGCGGACTGAAACCATGCCACAGGACTGGAACACAGCTATGCTGATACCAATCCATAAAAAAGGTAATCGCCTACAATGTGCAAACTACAGAGGAATCGCTCTCCTCTGCACAGCATATAAGATCTTTTCCTACATTTTGCTATCCAAAATCAATCCTTTTGCTGAACAACTGTTTGGAGAATATCAGTGTGGCTTCCGGCGGGGCCGAGGTACCACCGATGCACTTTTCTCGATAAGGATGATTTTGGAAAAGTGTCGAGAGTTCAACATACCTGTGCACCAACTTTTCATTGATTTCAGGCAGGCCTACGACTCTCTCGAACGAGAGACTCTATGGTCTGCTCTGGTGTCGATGGGAATTCCTGGTAAACTGTTATCACTATGCAAAATGACAGTACAGAACTCTCAATGCTGTGTACGAGTAGAGAACGAAATATCAAAGTTTTTTAAAGTCGACTCCGGTTTAAGACAAGGTGATGCTGTCTCTCCTATACTTTTTAATCTAGCCTTGGATTATGTGTGCCGTCAAAAGAAACTACCGACTAATAACAATATCTTGTCAATAAACTCAGTACAGATGATTGCTTACGCTGATGATGTTGTCATCCTCGGCCGAAGTGAAGCTGTTATGAGTGAGACTTTCAAGTCGCTTGAGAGTGGTGCTAGGAAAATTGGTCTGCAAATTAACTACAATAAAACCAAACATATGAATGTTTCAAGAGAGGCTGAGAAGAAAGATTTGATGTGCGGCGATGAACGAATTGAGGGAGTTGAATCTTTTAAATATTTGGGATCAATGCTTGACTCAAACAACAGCATACTTACAGATATTAAAGCTCGAATCGCTGCAGGTAATCGAACTTTCTACTCAATTAAACCTCTCCTTGGATCACCGTATGTATCAACTAACACCAAGCTCAAGTTATACAAGACATTGATTAGACCGGTTGTGATGTATGGGTCACAAACGTGGACCCTTACACAAAATGACGAATCGCATTTATCTGTATTTGAGCGTAAGATCCTACGCTACATATTTGGTCCACTTAAGACAGACGATGGGGAGTATAGAACCCGGTATAACTTTGAGATCAGAGACCTTCTTGAGGGTCCTGATATAATAGGTTGTATCCGTTCTAATAGGATTGCTTGGTTTGGGCATATTCTACGAGCCGATTCACAGTCTGGAATGATTAGAAAAATGTACGTTAGTACCCCAGGGAGTGGTAGACCGCGAGGTAGACCACGACTACAATGGGGAGACTGACGTAATAAACGACCTTAAAAAAATCGGCTGCCATGGTAATTATGTCGCTGTTGCGAATGACCGTGGTGAATATTCAAAGCTGATTAACCTGGCAACGCTCCTACATGGAGCATGAACGCCTTTAAAAAAAAAATAAAAAAAAAAAAAATTAGAATAAATTCCACCACATATACAAGTAAAAACTACAACCAAAGATACCATCCTAAGAACGATGAATATACCTCTGAAGTTTTTAAGCTCATGTAATAAACTGCTTAACTGCGTTCGTCATCCAATCATCTGTTCGTCATATTTCCAATGTCCATCTTATTAAAAATTCGTCACGGTTTTTATTAAACATAATAAAATATAAAACTAAAATTTAATACCTTTAATACCTTAATAATGTTGAAAGCAATGAAATTAATAGCGTAATCATTTACTGTACTGTTTTATGATTCAAATTGTCGTGTAAAAACGCTTTTTGACCAAAATAGATCATAAACTTATAATTTATGATACTTTGAATTGAAATACATTTAAGAACTATTTATTAAATTTTTAAACTTAAGTGTGTCAGTTTATTTTATTGAATTAATTTTTTATCTATTCTATATAGTTTGGAAAAGAAATAGGGATAAGTGTAGACGCGCCTTAATATTCCAGAATTAATTAATTTAAATCATCTTCACGCATTCATGTAATGGGACCAAAATAAAATGAAATAAATCATTTTTTAATATATTTATTTATAAAATTAATATTAAGAATATTTGCAAGAATATTTAGATAACATAAACCAAAAACAATTAAAAAATTCTAAAACGAAAGGATAAGGGAAGGATTTCCAAGAAAGCTCAATGTTCGTTTAAGTTAAGGCATACAATAAAAGGCGGGCATAATGATTAAGGAATATATTTTGAATGTATAAATAAAAATTGGTACGGAAATTGATATTCGTGCGTACTAGAAATATAGTGTGCGTTGGCGTTTATGCATTAAAAACTGGATATTTGTAACAGGATATACTCCTGCCACAAATAAATAAACTAGGGAATATTTGTTATTGTTATAACAACTGAAATTTATGGTTTCAGTAAAATTGTTTTATGTTTTTGTGTATATTTTGGGTTATATGTATGTTGAACAAGAACATTTCTGGTTTTTGTTGTTTTTTGTTCAATGCAATAAATTTTCTAGGAAATGTTATGTTTTAAATTATGAAAATATTTTTTTGGGTTACTATCAAATATCGCTTTGTGGAAATTTTCAATTTTTCAATTTATTTTTAAATTTGTTAATGTATAACAAGCTTTAAATATAATGTTTAAAGTTTAGGAATTTTTTATATTGCGTGGTTCATAAAAATGGATCTTTATCGCCTTTTTCGCCAACCTTTTCACTACAACCTCAATTGCATACCAGAACTCAAATACAGAATCCAAAATCCAAACCACAAAAATTAATGCAAAAATGTTGGAAATAAAATTTTTCTACTGCATTATTTATTTTAAAAATTATGTTTAAGGCGTTTCACAGTTTTTTTTATGTTAACGTAGTTTGATTCTATCAAAAAACAATCGAACACCCACCCTTTTAAATTATTTAGCTCGACGATGGTCGATGAGTACAACCGTACTTCCAAACATCTGCGATGTCGCTAAACGTATCAATGCATAGATCGCAAAGAAAAACTTCCCTGCCACCATCCTGAAATACCAACATCTCGGTTTTGGTAGAATTTGATTTTAAAATAACGGTTAGCTGTCACGTAACTATGAGATTAAGCCGTCTATGCAAAACCATGCAGACTGTGTCAAGAAAACTACGGAAAAAATATTTTAAAGTGACTCGATTTCGAATTTCGAAACATTGGACGGCAATAGACAATCCTGAAACAAAACCATTAAAAAAATATTGCGACGCTGACTTCACCACAGCTCTGGAAACATAGTGTTCTGGATATATAACGAGCTAATATCCATAAAATACTTTAATTAAAACCTAACCAATATTATGGACTTCGTAGTTCTAATAATAAAAATATTACAGCAGGCAGCAGTATCCCAACAAACATAAATTCTGTTGTACGAGAAAAAGTAAAAAAAAATTTATCGGAAGTGACAAAGCGGAAGTTAGGATGCAAAACTGTTGTAAACCGTACTAAATGTGTATGTACCAAATTACATCCAACTCGATTATCAGGTACAGAAGTTATTGAGCTTCCAAAATAACAGGTGCTTGGAGGACCCCTACCACTTTGTTCACTATCGCTAAAAAAAACTAATCAGTTCCTTGCCATACATATTGGCATCTTTTTGCAGAGTGTAATCAAAATTACTTAACGAACGAATGTTGTATGCTTCCAACAAACATTGAAACAATAAACAGGTGTTCGGGAGGACCCCACCACTTATCCCAATATTGTCCAAAAACTAGTCAATTCTTTGTCAATAAAGTCTTTATCTTTTTTCAACGTGCCATTTAAATTGATTAATGAATGAAATCTGTATGCTCCCAACAAACTTTAAAAACTAAGTGTGTAAAGTCAGCAGTTGTATGGTAGAACGCCTGCCACTTTGATCAATGTGTCCCAAAAGATGATAATTATCTTCTTACACTAATTGGAACCCTATTCCATAAGTTTCATCATAATCACTTCATTATTGTAGGCTGTAGTGTGCATAAAGACACTGAAAAAACTTCAAAAAAGTACAAAAAAAATTTTTTACCGGAAGTAAAAAACCGGAAGTTGGGATGCAGAACTATTTTAAACCGTACTACATACTCATGTACCAAGTTTCATCCAATTCGCTTATCAGGTACAGAAGTTATAGAGCTTTCAAAAAAACAGGTGCTCCAGGGACCCCCACCACTTTGTTCACTATCGTTCAAAAACTAATCAGTTCTTTGTCATACATGTTTGCATCTTTTTCCAAAGTGTCATCAAAATTCGTTCACGAACGAATGCTGTGTGCTCCCAACAAACATTGAAAAAAGTGTGACACATTAAACAGGTGTTCGGGAGGACCCCCACCACTTATTCCAATATTATCCAAAAACTAACCAGTTCTTTGTTACTTCATCTTTTTCCAAAGTGTCATTAAAATAAATTAATGAATGAAGTCTGTATGCTCCCAACAAACTTAAAAAACAAAGTGTGAAGAGTCAGCATTTGTATGGTAGACCCCCCACCACTTTGATCAATGTGTCCTAAAACATGATAATTATCTTTTCACACTAATTGGAACCCTATTCCATAAGTTTCATCATAATCACTTCATTATTGTAGGCTATAGTGTGCATAAAGGCACTGAAAAAACTTCAAAAAAGTACAAAAAAAATTTTTTTTACCGGAATGGAAAAACCGGAAGTTGGGATGCAGAACTATTGTAAACCGTACTACATGCTCATGTACCAAGTTTCATCCAATTCGCTTATCAGGTACAGAAGTTATAGAGCTTTCAAAAAAACAGGTGCTCCAGGGACCCCCCACCACTTTGTTCACTATCGCTCAAAAACTAATCAGTTCTTTGCCATACATGTTTGCATCTTTTTCCAAAGTGTCATCAAAATTCGTTCACGAACGAATGCTGTGTGCTCCCAACAAACATTGAAAGAAGTGTGACACATTAAACAGGTGTTCGGGAGGACCCCCACCACTTATTCCAATATTATCCAAAAACTAATCAGTTCTTTGTTACTTAAGTCTTCATCTTTTTCCAAAGTGTCATTAAAATAAATTAATGAATGAAGTCTGTCTCTCAACAAACTTAAAAAACAAAGTGTGAAAAATCAGCATTTGTATGGTAGACCCCCCACCACTTTGATCAATGTGTCCCAAAACATGATAATTATCTTTTCACACTAATTGGAACCCTATTCCATAAGTTTCATCACAATCACTTCATTATTGTAGGCTATAGTGTGCATAAAGGCACTGAAAAAACTTCAAAAAAGTACAAAAAAAAATTTTTTTACCGGAAGGGAAAAACCGGAAGTTGGGATGCAGAACTATTGTAAACCGTACTACATGCTCATGTACCAAGTTTCATCCAATTCGCTTATCAGGTACAGAAGTTATAGGGCTTTCAAAAAAACAGGTGCTACAGGGACCCCCCACCACTTTGTTCACTATCGCTCAAAAACTAATCAGTTCTTTATCATACATGTTTGCATCTTTTTCCAAAGTGTCATCAAAATTCGTTCACGAACGAATGCTGTGTGCTCCCAACAAACATTGAAAGAAGTGTGACACATTAAACAGGTGTTCGGGAGGACCCCCACCACTTATTCCAATATTATCCAAAAACTAATTAGTTCTTTGTTACTTAAGTCTTCATCTTTTTCCAAAGTGTCATTAAAATAAATTAATGAATGAAGTCTGTCTCTCAACAAACTTAAAAAACAAAGTGTGAAAAGTCAGCATTTGTATGGTAGACCCCCCACCACTTTGATCAATGTGTCCCAAAACATGATAATTATCTTTTCACACTAATTGGAACCCTATTCCATAAGTTTCATCACAATCACTTCATTATTGTAGGCTATAGTGTGCATAAAGGCACTGAAAAAACTTCAAAAAAGTACAAAAAAAAAATTTTTTACCGGAAAGGAAAAGCCGGAAGTTGGGATGCAGAACTATTGTAAACCGTACTACATGCTCATGTACCAAGTTTTATCCAACTCGCTTATCAGGTACAGAAGTTATAGAGCTTTCAAAAAAACAGGTGCTCCAGGGACTCCCCACCACTTTGTTCACTATCGCTCAAAAACTAATCAGTTCTTTGTCATACATGTTTGCGTCTTTTTCCAAAGTGTCATCAAAATTCATTCACGAATGAATGTTTTATGCTCCCAACAAACATAAACACTTTGTGGAAAAAACCACCTGTTGTATGGTGGACCCCCAACCCTTTATCCAATGTGCTCCAAAAGCTGATAAAATCTTTCCCATGTTATTTAAAAGCTTTTCGCAACGTTTCATGAAAATCGATCGGTAATTGTAGGCAACAGTAGGAATAAACACCTGAAAGAAAAACTTTTTAACCGGAAGTGACAAACCGGAAGTTGGTATGCAGAAATATTGAAAACAGTACTAACAGTAACTTAATAACTTAATAACTTTATAACAGTACCTTATATACTAAGTTTCAATAAGATCATAGCTCGGGATCAGAAGTTATTCAAGATTTAAACTTAGAGGTGTTCGGGAGACCGCCCGCCATTTTGTCCAAGTTTAAAATGAATCCAGATCTTCCATTTTCAAGTGAACCTGTATCATTTGCCAAAGTTTCATCAAGATCCTATGCAGTGAACTCAAACCTGATTTATGTAATGTTTAGTTAAAATTGACTTCCAGTTCCAATGGGTATCAAAATTAATTATGAAATTAACATGCCTTATAATCCTTTTAAAAACACATTGTAACACAAACTAAATAAAAACTTGTTTACAATTTTTATATCAAGAGATTTTATGGTCAAAAAGATAATATAATAAATTATAATTAAACAATTCTTTATATGGATTATGATAAAAATCATAGCAAACTATAGAATTAGTAAATTTGAAGTAATTAGTTTGTTCTAGAATCTTCGCATGTTAGTTTTTCAACAGTTTTAATTTTACTGTTTATCGCTTTTATATTTAAAGAAAAAAACACTTTTAAAAGTAAAAGATTCTGACGTATATTAATTTAAATATGTGGTTTTTGAAGTAAAACTTCTTTAGGCGCGTTATGAGAATTTTGCAACGGAAGTTATCATTTGAACAGATATATAACATATATTCATCTCTACAATACTACAGTCTGATTTTGAATTTTCAACATAAACATGCAAACAATTCCAAAAAAATGAAAGTAATAATTTAAACACAATCAAATAAAAAAGAAATTGGAAGTATAAAAGGCAAACGAATATTATGTTCGGCAAGTATGCGATACAATTCGATTATGTGTATTGTATTTTTTATACACTTAAGCTAGAAATCGTCCAACGACGACGCTAGTAACATTAGAATACACAAGGTATATACATTTCAAACACAACTACAGCGATAAACGAAAAAGTTTTTTTCGTCGGAGAAAATTTAGATTCTATTTATAACTTATCGTCGGCGATGATTATTGCCAGATATCAATTTTATTTTTATTTGGCCGCAAGGGTAATTTTTAATGTTATTGTGATAGTGCCGCCAACTGAAAAATATGATTTTATAGTGTTTTTCGCGATTCTGAGTTTGTAATCCTTTTGTTTTGAGTTGTCAACTTAATTTTGAGTTTATGTTCAAAGTTCGGTTTTATTCATTTATATATTTTCATAATGTCTATTCTGTATTTTATTTTTAAAATTAGTTATTAGTAGAAAAATAATTATTATTTATTTATTAGTAAAAATTAGATATTTTAAAATTGAAATTTGTGAAATTCATTTTGACAAAGAATAAAGTATTTTAGTTTATGCAATTTTATTTGTGACAGCTTTTAACGCTGACGCCTTTGTTGTGGTTACAACAGCGAAATTGTAGACGTCTTTTTTAACGTCCGTTGTTATCGTCCGTGTTGTGTTTCTACCTTTATTCAGTATCGTACTAAATGTTATATGAGTTAGACGTGTCGATTTTAGATTTAAAAAATATCTAATAATATAATATTCGTAATATTTTATTGAGTTTCGTAATTTTTTAAATTTATATTTTGAATTGTTTTAGTTTTAATTTGGATGATTTAAATAGTATTCTATTTGGATTGATTTCGAGAGGGTTCCATAGTTTTCTATGATGTGAAAAATACCGTTTTTCAGAAAATTGGAAAAACCCGTATTTTTATGTATTTTAGGCGATTTAGTCAAAACATCTTAATCTTTTTGGATAGTTTGTATTATATTGTATAGATTTCGAGGTGGTCGTATATAATTCTCTATGACTAAAAATATGCCGTTTTTTCAAAATTTTATTTTTAAATAAAAATGTTTGTGTTGATTAAATTTGTTTTGTTAAATAGAAAAATGAGTGCGTGTAATCTTTGCAAGCGGTTGAAATAAATTTCTTTGGCTACTGTGGCAGGTATTAATAAAAAGTTTCAATGTAAAACAAATATGTCATATTGCAATTTAGAGTTGCATTGCTTGATAATATAATTTACAGCATGTGTAATAAAAAGCAATATTTACATAATGTATTGCAAAGTCAATTCAATTATTATCATATAATTGAAATATGAAATTAGAGGTTTATGACAAATTTGCTAAATTCATTGAAAAACATCAATTTTTGTATCAAATCTTGTTGTTAAATTAAGTGGACATGTATTCATCGTGAAATTTAATTTGTAATACGTTGTAAGTCTTTGTAAAACATGTAAATATGGCTTTTTATTACACATTGTTGTAAATTATATTATCAAGAATATTAGAAAGAAACTCCAAATTTCGATATGACATATCTATCTTATTTTATATTTTATATTTTTAATAATACCTGCTGCAGTGGCCAAAGAAGTTTTACTTCAACAGCGTGTAAAGAGTACGCACTTGGATTTCGTTATGAATTCAAAGCATAAGATCCATGAACTGAAGTCGTTTATCCCACACTACCTCATTAAACTTTCAAGATTTACAATTTATTTACGTTATCAATTATCAAAACCTATTTCTATTCTAATTCTCTAAATTTTATAAAAAGTGGGCGCACTACATCAATTCCAAAAAAAATTGAAAGTTCTCAGAAAAGAACAATTAATTTTGTCAGTCAATTAATATAACTTTTTGTTATCTGCCATTATCTCAGCATAATTGGTTAAACATTTCGACTTTTATTACAACAAATGTTCGTAGGTTCTACAAAGCACAAAAATTATTTACTTTTCCTCATATATCACTCCAACATACAAAATACAATTGTGTTCGATACTTTGAGTGACAGCAATATCTATATACATATGTATAACAAAAAGAATTACTTGTTGAATTGATTGGAACTTGAAAATACAGATGTTGATTGAGTTTGAAAAGTTCGTGAAAATCAACGAAATAATTGGAATTCGGAAAAGGTAAAGTTTTCACGAAGTTAAACAAAGGGATTAAAACTGAAAAAATGTTTGCTAAACGAGAAAATTGATTTTCGTTATATAAAAATACTGACGAATTGTTAAAGAGGTCAGTATTTAAATTCGTCAGTATTTAACTGTCAAAAAAAACTTTAATTTAAAGCTGGATCTCCTTGAACGATTGTATTATATATTCTGAGCTAACTTATTTTTGTTTAGTTAATAATAGCTTCGGGGGCAATTGTTAATTCTATAACTTAAGCAATGATTTTATTTAAACTATTTTCTATATCGATCTACAGTTCTACTGTTCTGTATCCATTTTGGCTGACTTTCAAAAGAAATATAGAACCATGTTAATTATTTTATACAATTAACTATACAATTTATAATCGTTTTATACAATAAACCAATTTAATAACAACAAATTTCATGTTATTCTCTGCCGCATTTTCAAGCAAATATATTCCTATTTTCCAATCACTTTGTACTTATTTATTCAATCAAATCTACATATTAAATTATAGTTAACCTTAAAAATCAAAAGCTAATGCTGTGCAGGAAATATTTGTTTCAGAAGTTAAACAAAAAAAAGTTATTATATTATCACGGCATTAAAAATTGAGATAAAGAACCACCTGTTGCGAACATTTTTCTTATCCGATATTTATACCTTTATATTTCATACACAAACACTAAGTTTTCTTTCGATATGTATTTGGTTTTCTTTTTTGATTAAGGTGCAAGGTAAAATTTGTTAATGGGCTTTAAATTGATTTGGTTACAGTTCATATAATGTTAGGTAATGTTAAAATATTTATGGTTTGGATGTTTCTTTACAGTTCATAAAATAATTTGATTTTTAATATACCTGTGATGTTTTTGATCTCATAGTAGGTTGATATTTT
Source organism: Diogma glabrata (assembly GCA_963693315.1). Taxonomy (NCBI): domain Eukaryota; kingdom Metazoa; phylum Arthropoda; class Insecta; order Diptera; family Cylindrotomidae; genus Diogma; species Diogma glabrata. Next base: position 374,054,593 of record OY856187.1, on the reverse strand, counting down.
CGTCTAATTTTTCTCGGACAGCATACACATAAGATTCTTACAAATGCTCTGAAATGAAAATAAAAATTATTAATTGCTAGCAAGTGTTTTTAATAATTGTTTTTTTGTGACACAAATTATCATTTTTAATTTGACTTTGTGGTTTTTCGATAAGTTATAAAACATTTCTTAAGATGGGAGATTTTTGGGTTCAAACATGGATTTGATCCTACCGGTAATGGTAAATGACAAGGTCATCAATGGACCAGATTAAAGGTGTCGTGTGACTCGTGCCAAATAACCCTGTTCCAAATAGAGGTGCCTGGATAGATGGTACCCTTCTAGTGTAAACATGCAAGTGATCAGGGCTTCGACTCCACTGAGAGTAGATTTGGCACAAACAACGAATGGAGAAAGGGTCAGGCTACTCATAAAAAATAAAAACTATAAAGAACACTGTTGGAGTTGGCATGGTGGGTAATGTAATAGCAGCTGAAGGCATGGTTAATAAAACTGGGAGGCAGAGACTCAACGTTACAACCAATATGACAGCTAGGAGTGCTAGACTTAGTGCAACTGGTGATAGTTGGTACATAAAGTTCCAAGAGGACTCAAGAAAATAATTTTGGAACCATAAAAGAAATGCTTAAATTGTGGCGGCTCCTAACATGACGAGGACCAACAAAGCAATACATCAAGAGAATGATGGGACTTACCTATATGAGTGCAATCAAGGTAATCAAAATGACTCTTTAAGCAGAGGACTATTCCAAGACAATGCTTTTGTCTAAAAGTGTAAGTTGGACCAGGTGTAAGTTGGAGAAGTGCTGTTGAATAATCCAGTGGAAGTATGGCGTTCAAAATGTCGAGTATGCAGTATTGAATTTGGACCAGAAAACATTATGAAAACGTTGAGTAAAAATGGGTGACGTTGTGGAAAAATTTCAGGCTAGTAGGTTTTCAGACGGGCGACTAGATTGGTAAAATGGCTCGTGGTACCACTATCAAAAGTGAAAGCTGACTAGCCGAGCTAAATTAAAATTATTTAATCAATTTAAACAACAAAAATTTTAGATTTTCGAGAATAAGTTGAAAACTGTGCTTTCGAAAATTACTAAAAAACTGTTTTGCACTACAAAAAAAGTCAGACAAGTGCGAATAAAATTCGCTCGTCAAGGGTTCCGTGAATGTAAAAGAACACAATATCAAAAACTATTGACAAAAAGTTGTGTTGTAATGTCCTTATATTTCCAGACCATAGACGCATAACAAAATAATTAATGTTTAATCGTAAATGTCAATAGTAAATTACAATCAAATCCACATTGATCAAAAATAACTCAAAAAATGTTAATTCAGGTTAAATCTCATCCATAGATGTTTATGGTAACTCAAGAAAGATTCACCAGCTTGTAAATGGTTTAAGTTTGATTATTTTTCGGTCAATCAAGTATGGAAATTTAGGGAGGGTGGAGAGGCTACATACTAAAATTATTTTTTTTCAATAGCACAAAAACTGTGCACCGCTAAGTTCTAAAAAAATTGTATTGTTTCTTAAATTAAGTGCTCCTGCATATGACACATTCGCTTGGGTCAAAAGTGGTTTTTTACTCTCCCCACACCCATCCCCTAAACACACAGAAATATAATTATTTGAGACTTTGCTATGATTTTCATTCAAAATTTACAAATTATCCTGTCTCTTCGAATTTTTTCAAATTTTTCTGTCAATCATCGTCGAAACGTAGGGAGCGAAACGATCTGAAATTTGCACTTTTTTGATAATAACTCAAAAACTTTACATCACAAAATTCTAAAAAAAATTGCAATGATTTATAAATTAGGTGCTCTTTTAAATGACATCTCACTTGGGTCCAAAAAGATTTTCTTTTACCCTCTTTACCCTGGTCCCCTAAACGCACAGAAATATAATTATTTGAGACCTCTCTATAATTTTCATACAAAATTTACCGAATTTCCTAGCTCTGTGAATTTTTTCAAATTTTTCTGTCAATCAGTGTCGAATCGTAGGAGGGGAACGGTCTGAATTTTGCACTTTTTGTCCATAACTCAAAAACTGTGCCCGCAAAATTCTAAAAAAAATTGCAACAAATTTTAGATTAGGTGTTCTTTCAAATGACACCCCACTCGCTTGGGTCAAAAAAATTTTTTTTTTACCCTCTTTACACCGGTCCCGTAAACATACAGAAATATAATTATTTGAGACCTCTCTATAATTTTCATACAAAATTTACTAAATTTCCTAGCTTTGTAAATTTTTTCAAATTTTTCTGTCAATCAGTGTCGAAACGTAGGGGGGGGGGGGAACCGTCTGGATTTTTCACTTTTTTGTCCATAACTCAAAAACGTGCACCGAAAAATTCTAAAAAAAATTGCAACAAATTTTAAATTAGGTGTTCTTTCAAATGACACCCCCTCGCCTGGGTCAAAAAACGTTTTTTTTTCCTCCTTACCCCGGTCCCCTAAACACACAGAAATATAATTATTTGAGACCTCGCTATAATTTTCATATAAAATTTACTAAATTTCCTAGCTCTGTGAATTTTTTCAAATTTTTCTGTCAATCAGTGTCGAAACGTATGGGGGAACGGTCTGAATTTTGCACTTTTTTGTCCATAACTCAAAAACTGTGCACCGCAAAATTCTAAAAAAAATTGCAACAAATTTTAAATTAAGTGCTCTTTAAAATGACACCCCACTCGCTTGGGTCAAAAAGGGGTCTTGGGGTTTTTTTTATCCTCTTCACACCGGTCCCGTAAACACACTGAAATATAATTATTTGAGACCTCGCTATAATTTTCATACAAAATTTACCAAATTACCTTACTCTGTGAATTTTTACAAATTTTTCTGTCAATCAGTGTCGAAACGTAGGGGAGGGGAACGGTCTGAAAGTTGCACTTTTTTGAAAATAACTCAAAAACTGTGCATCGAAAAATTCTAAAAAAAATTGCTATGTTTTTTAAATAAAGTCCTCTTTCAAATGACACCCCATTTGATCTTATTTTAAATAGTGATTTTACCCCTCCTCATATCCACCCCCTTAATAAATCTAATTATGAGAATATGACACTTTTTTATATTTTTTATTAAAAACGTACTAATTTTTCTATCATTCCAAATACATTTGAAAATTTTCGATCAGTTAGGTTCGGAGCTAATTGAGATAAGAAAACACGAAAAAAAACGTCATTATTCCAAATTATACAAAAACGGTGAAGTGTAAAATTCCAAAATAAACTTCTAAGGAATACTGAAATGAAGCCCTTTCATATGATACCCTACTTGAATGTATAAAAAAATATATTTTCTCAAAGGTCTCACATCGTACCCCTGTAAACCAAACGAAAACCACTTTAGTTTTATTTGTATCCGTCGTTTCATGTGAGCAGATTAGTTTTATACGCACCTCAAATTTCAAGTCCATAGCATTTATAGTTTACGAGATAATCGATATAATGTGAAAAACTCGTTTTACTCTCACCAATAGTGTTCCGTATAAAAAACGGAACCCTAAAAACAATCACCTTTCATATGACACCCCACTTGACATGATCAAAAATAACTTTTTTTAACTACTAACTTGAGAAATCGTCATTATTTCCTCGAATGCCCCATTGAGAAGTAATTTTTCTCAAGCTAGGTCAATAATAATAACAAACAATTACCTAGGTTAATAATGACAAATTTTCTTTTATTTTTGATTGAAATGAACAAAAAAACACAAACAAATAATAATCGCATTGCTTTGTTTCGTTTTATTTGTATGAAACTAAACTTCCAGGCTACTTGATATTTTAAGATATTTAAAAAATGAAATGGAAAATGACTAATATAAATATCTAATTAAAGCAAATATGATAATTAGTGTTAGTAGTTAAAAAAAATCTATATATACCTCGGTTGAGAAGACAAATATAGACCTCGAACATTATATCCCTCGGCGCTACGCGCCTCAGGATCTAAAAGTTCTCGGTCAATAATAGCCTACTTCTCAACCTTGTTATATAATGTACTATTTTTTCAAAATTTGAATATTTGAAATGAATATTTGAAATTATAACAACCACAAAAAAATTTTGATTTTGATTTAGCAAAATCCCTACATCCGTGATTTTTTAAAAAAATTTTCTTTTGTAATGTTCGCACTTCTTTTGTAATGTTAAGGGGGGCTAAAACTGTGCTTTCAAAAAATACAACAATACTGTTTTGCACTATAAAAAAATCACCTTTCATATGACACTCAACTTGACATGATCGAAAATATTTTTTTTTCCAAAAGTTCTACTATGAATATTTAAAATTATAACAACCAAAAAAATTGTTGGTTTCGATTTAGTAAAATTCCTATTCCTACACCCGTGAATTTTTTAAATGGTTTGTTTTGTAATGTCCGCAGATAAGGGGAGGGACAAAAAAAAATTTACATTTTCGAAAATAAGTCGAAAACTGTGCTTTCGAAAATTACTAAAAAACCTTTCATATGACACTCCACTTGCCATGATCAAAAATAGTTTTTTTTAAAAATTTTTACTCTCAACACCCCACCCCTTGTCAAGGCTAATTTCCTCATATTTAAAAAGCTGAACGTAGATTTCCTTGCACCATATCCACTCTCAAATTTATATTTATATATATTTATTGTTCCTTTTTTACCCTCTTTACACCGGTCCCGTAAACATACAGAAATATAATTATTTGAGACCTCTCTATAATTTTCATACAAAATTTACTAAATTTCCTAGCTTTGTAAATTTTTTCAAATTTTTCTGTCAATCAGTGTCGAAACGTAGGGGGGGGGGGGAACCGTCTGGATTTTTCACTTTTTTGTCCATAACTCAAAAACGTGCACCGAAAAATTCTAAACAAAATTGCAACAAATTTTAAATTAGGTGTTCTTTCAAATGACACCCCCTCGCCTGGGTCAAAAAACGTTTTTTTTTCCTCCTTACCCCGGTCCCCTAAACACACAGAAATATAATTATTTGAGACCTCGCTATAATTTTCATATAAAATTTACTAAATTTCCTAGCTCTGTGAATTTTTTCAAATTTTTCTGTCAATCAGTGTCGAAACGTATGGGGGAACGGTCTGAATTTTGCACTTTTTTGTCCATAACTCAAAAACTGTGCACCGCAAAATTCTAAAAAAAATTGCAACAAATTTTAAATTAAGTGCTCTTTAAAATGACACCCCACTCGCTTGGGTCAAAAAGGGGTCTTGGGGTTTTTTTTATCCTCTTCACACCGGTCCCGTAAACACACTGAAATATAATTATTTGAGACCTCGCTATAATTTTCATACAAAATTTACCAAATTACCTTACTCTGTGAATTTTTACAAATTTTTCTGTCAATCAGTGTCGAAACGTAGGGGAGGGGAACGGTCTGAAAGTTGCACTTTTTTGAAAATAACTCAAAAACTGTGCATCGAAAAATTCTAAAAAAAATTGCTATGTTTTTTAAATAAAGTCCTCTTTCAAATGACACCCCATTTGATCTTATTTTAAATAGTGATTTTACCCCTCCTCATATCCACCCCCTTAATAAATCTAATTATGAGAATATGACACTTTTTTATATTTTTTATTAAAAACGTACTAATTTTTCTATCATTCCAAATACATTTGAAAATTTTCGATCAGTTAGGTTCGGAGCTAATTGAGATAAGAAAACACGAAAAAAAACGTCATTATTCCAAATTATACAAAAACGGTGAAGTGTAAAATTCCAAAATAAACTTCTAAGGAATACTGAAATGAAGCCCTTTCATATGATACCCTACTTGAATGTATAAAAAAATATATTTTCTCAAAGGTCTCACATCGTACCCCTGTAAACCAAACGAAAACCACTTTAGTTTTATTTGTATCCGTCGTTTCATGTGAGCAGATTAGTTTTATACGCACCTCAAATTTCAAGTCCATAGCATTTATAGTTTACGAGATAATCGATATAATGTGAAAAACTCGTTTTACTCTCACCAATAGTGTTCCGTATAAAAAACGGAACCCTAAAAACAATCACCTTTCATATGACACCCCACTTGACATGATCAAAAATAACTTTTTTTAACTACTAACTTGAGAAATCGTCATTATTTCCTCGAATGCCCCATTGAGAAGTAATTTTTCTCAAGCTAGGTCAATAATAATAACAAACAATTACCTAGGTTAATAATGACAAATTTTCTTTTATTTTTGATTGAAATGAACAAAAAAACACAAACAAATAATAATCGCATTGCTTTGTTTCGTTTTATTTGTATGAAACTAAACTTCCAGGCTACTTGATATTTTAAGATATTTAAAAAATGAAATGGAAAATGACTAATATAAATATCTAATTAAAGCAAATATGATAATTAGTGTTAGTAGTTAAAAAAAATCTATATATACCTCGGTTGAGAAGACAAATATAGACCTCGAACATTATATCCCTCGGCGCTACGCGCCTCAGGATCTAAAAGTTCTCGGTCAATAATAGCCTACTTCTCAACCTTGTTATATAATGTACTATTTTTTCAAAATTTGAATATTTGAAATGAATATTTGAAATTATAACAACCACAAAAAAATTTTGATTTTGATTTAGCAAAATCCCTACATCCGTGATTTTTTAAAAAAATTTTCTTTTGTAATGTTCGCACTTCTTTTGTAATGTTAAGGGGGGCTAAAACTGTGCTTTCAAAAAATACAACAATACTGTTTTGCACTATAAAAAAATCACCTTTCATATGACACTCAACTTGACATGATCGAAAATATTTTTTTTTCCAAAAGTTCTACTATGAATATTTAAAATTATAACAACCAAAAAAATTGTTGGTTTCGATTTAGTAAAATTCCTATTCCTACACCCGTGAATTTTTTAAATGGTTTGTTTTGTAATGTCCGCAGATAAGGGGAGGGACAAAAAAAAATTTACATTTTCGAAAATAAGTCGAAAACTGTGCTTTCGAAAATTACTAAAAAACCTTTCATATGACACTCCACTTGCCATGATCAAAAATAGTTTTTTTTAAAAATTTTTACTCTCAACACCCCACCCCTTGTCAAGGCTAATTTCCTCATATTTAAAAAGCTGAACGTAGATTTCCTTGCACCATATCCACTCTCAAATTTATATATATTTATTGTCCTCGATCATTTTTACCATACGTTTTAATCGAATCTCTTCGCAACTCAACTGCTGAGCTTTCAATTGAATTCTTGGAAAACCGAATTTTTAGTGTGTATTTTACTCAGGTACACCCCGAGTATCTTGTTTCGGATAATGGATCCTTTTTAAATTCAACAAGTTTAAGGAACAAAATACGGTGTTGCTCACACATTTACTTCATTATACTCGCCGCTTATACTAAAGTTTCAGAGCACGTAAATCGTTCAATTCTTTCACCTTCTTCTCCCCAAAATTGAAACTTCATCGTGTAATGTAATACACAATTTTACAAAATTTTACCTCCATTTTGTTAGTTTTTGGTAAACACATTGTATCACATGGATTAACATATAAACTACTGTTCTGTTCCTGATCTCCAAGTCTGATTCATTTATTCCATTCGCCCTTTTTTGCTTCAAGAGAAAGTATTAAACAATCTAGGAATAGCATACCATAAAAGTGCATCTGCGCTACCGCGTTTGAAAACTAGAGCTAAACAGTTTCTGTTAGAATGTTTTCTCAAAGTGACGCTACGAAAATGTTCTCAGCCAAGTTGTCCCCAAATTTCATTAAAAGAAAAATTTTCGGTCGGTCGGAAACGTTGCGTATGAGGTGGTTGATGAAGCTGGAAGAATGCTTGGTATATTTCATGCCAAAGACAAAGACGCCTGGCTCAAAGATATCTTCAGGGTGTGGAAGGTCCCCACTGTTTGTGACGGCGAAAAAGAAATCCTTCTCTTTTTTTCGTCAGAACAGATTGTCAATTGATCCTTCTTAATAAAAATGGAGAAAACCTTGACATACTGGTTCATGTATTGTAGTTTTTTAACTTCAATTTTGCAAATTTAACAGATTATTACTACATTTCTTGTAAAACAGTTTTTTGCTTGCTTTTGATTTTGTAAAATGATGGTGTAAAAAGAAGGCGTTTGAAATCTTAAGGCAGTTACAACATACACCACCAACATTCAAAAGGGTAGCCGTAACCATAATGACATCCGCTTCGTCATAGAAAACTATTTTGGAAGAGTTTGAGGCAATCACTGACAAGAATCGCACTATCGCTACTGGCACATCAATGGTACATATGCTCATCCTGGACGACATATTATAGAGCTAGAACGTCTCTTCATGTGGTCCAAGCGTTGTGGTCAGCTGATTTGTTACACAAATTTTAGACCTCAAGCTGACACAAGAACACTTGACTTGACTTTATAGTGAGGGGAGTGAGACATAATGGTATGGTATACTAATGCACCTAGAGAACTATAGTTTGGAAAAATATGAATTACTTTGGTTTTATATTTGTCAACCAGACATCAAATTCATTAACTATAGTATGTGTGATGAGACACTTTGTAGAATTCTAAAGAGATTTATTTAATTGATAATTGATAAGAAACTGAATCCGCGGAAACGAGGCCCAAAATTAACTTTATCAAGATAAGAAGCTCGACAGCTTTATGTGTTAATTAGACCAATTATCTGAAAGCAACCTTAGATAGCAAGCTCCTGTGGAGAAACCATATGAAAACTGTCGTGATTAGAGTCACACGATCTGATAAATGATGTAATCAAATGGTTTGCAGATGCTTTTTAAACCAAGGTAGGAGTATTTGAACCAAGAAATAAATACATTGAACCGCAGGACAACACTTTATCGGAAAAAGAGGATTGTCATTTTGATGAACAAACAAGGAGCTGTAAAGCATTAAGTGCTTATACCAATATATCCAAACTAACTACAGACTGTGTATGTAGACTTAAAGTGCTTGGTAATTATAAATGGGTCACAGTTTTCTAGAAACCTGGTCATGTAGATACCGCAAGTGGTGAACAAGTTTATAAATTAGCAAAGACAGGTGCAAAAACACCATAAAAGATCCATCAAAGAAAGAATCTCTTGTCTTCATGTACCTCAACGGTCTGTGGTCTAAAATAGTGCCGCTTTTCTTTAACAGTCCAAAGCAATAATTGCTAACCAAAAGAGGCTAGCAATATTTGGGACACTATAGATTAGGATATCACTTTAAGAATATTCATGTTAAGGAGACCGATGAATATAGGTTCTATCAACTAAGAGACTCTAGCTCACCTAACCAAAGAGTGTGGGAAGCCTTAATTCACGAGAAAAGCAGACATTTGGAGGACTTCTACGTTGACTTAACTATTGCACTTATCAGGACCAAAGGTGAGTGTACCAGCCTTAGCGGCAGTCAAAATAAATTGGTTAAAATTTAAAAACTAAACCGTTTTTGTTAAAAAATAGTATCCGTGTTAACATAACTTGTTTTCCCACTGGTAACAAATAATTGCAGAAAACCAAATCAAGTGAAATCAAAGACTAATTATTTGTCATTGAAAAATCACTTGCAAATTTTTAATTTTAATAACGAAAAATGAATTTTGAAAAATATTAACAAAGACATGAAACAACTTACTCTTCACATCATTAGTTAGTCTTTTTCAACTATTTTCTTTTACTTTTATACACTCATCAACGAGCTTCACATGTTATTTAGTACTAGAAATCCGATTGAAATTCGATCATAAAATAAATTACCAAAGCAACATAACTCAACACAATAAATAATTTCCTTTATTTATAACGATTTAATCCTCCTTTGATTAGATTTTATAGAAGATAAAAATAATAATATTATTATTCAATAATCGTTCAGTGATAATCAATAATTCTTTCACTTCAATTTCCCAACCAATTTATTTTATCATAAAGAAAATCCATGTTAAAAAAAACGAACAAAAAATCAATTCAATCAAATTTGTTTTTATTTAATTTTTTTGCCAGTTTTTTTTTCTTTATCTAATCAAATCACGTGCCCCTTTTATTACAGTCGATAAAGAGTTTATGAAGATGAATTAAAGATATAACGGGTATGAAATTATGTCACGTGAGATATGAATTGAAGGTTAAGAAAATTTAGTACTACAAATTTCCATTTTTAAAAATAGGACTAATAGGAGGTTGGATATTAAAAAAATTTAAATTAAATTAATGTTTTAAGTTTAAAATTTATTTTGAAATAAATTAGCTACAGGTTTTGAAGTCCAAATTCAACATTTTGCAAATCAAATTCAACATTTTGCAATTCAAATTCAATGTTTTATTTCAAATTCAACTTTTTGCAAATCAAATTGAAGAGCAAAAAATTGAATTTGATGTGCAAAAAGTTGAATTTGATTTGCAAAATATTGAATTTGATTTGCAAAAAGTTGAATTTGATTTGAAAAAAGTTGAATTTGATTTGCAAAAGTTGAATTTGATTTGTAAAATGTTGAATTTGTACTGCAAAACTTTACATTACTCGTTTGATATTTAAATTTCGAAGTAGAACCAATATGACTAATTTTAATATATTTCTATTTATCATTTTCAATTTCATGGTAATCGATTACCTTAATTTTATTTTAACTGCATCACAGAATCACCCAATGACGAGGAAAGGCACTAACTTGCACACAATCAGCAATTTAAATTAGCGCATATCAATGCTGCATCACCAACATCTCACAGCTTAAAATATTTAATTCTCTTCCATTTAATTATATCAGCTTTATTTGTATGTTTTTTCGATAATAATAGTATGTATTATTGTATTGTTTTCTAACCTATAGTCTAATGAATTTAACCTATTGTCTAATGAAATTTTTCCTTTAAAAAATTATCATTATTCAATTGGTATGATTCCAATTGGTCAAATTGTTTTGATTTCACCAAAATTATTTCCAAATTATAATCACAATTGCTTTGAATTAGTTTTGCTCAAAAATCAAATTTTAAGTTAATTCTCTTATTTCGTTTAGTTGAACTTGTTTGATTGTATGAGATGGGCGTTTTTTATCATCAGGGTTTTTTTAATAAGAAATTTGATTTATCAATTAAAACAATAAAGATTTATTGTTTTAATTAAAGAAAATGTTTTTTTTTTATAATACACAATTAATTCTTTGTCAGATGGTGCTCATTTTTTTCTTGATGGATCGTTAATTGCCGAAATTGCCGCATTTGTGGATCAAAGTTCAGAATAGTATAGATTTTGAGCTGGAGTTTTTTAAAAGTAAAATGTTTTATGTAGTAGGAATTAAAATATGGCTCAATTCAACAATGAAAACCCTTCAAGACCTAGGTTTTTCACAAACACTTCATCTGGGATGTTGATGCTCGCTAATTGGACCACACTTATTTGACTATACGTAAGAGTTCAAGCAGTGATTGTTGCCGATGCTCATTATCACGACCTTATAGTCGAGTTTTTTTTGCATAAATTTAATAATAGTGACATGGGTAACTTGTGGTTTCAAGAAAACGGTTTCATATTTCATAGAATCTGGGAAACAATTGAATTACTGCATGAGGTATTTTCTTTCACGTACTCCCTCGTTTCGGTGATCGGAATCGACCCTCGAGAAACTACGAGATAGACTCACACACTTACCCAGACAAAAGTGTTTTTCTATTGAATCAAAAACTCATACAATAAATTTATGCATGCAAATTGCAATGGCAAATTGTGGTCACAATTTGCTGCCTGCATAAATTTATTGTGTGAGTTTTTGATTCAATAGAAAAACCCTTTTGTCTGGTTAAGTGTGTAAGTCTATCTCGTAGTTTCTCAAAAAACACTAGAACGATTTGAATTTTTTTCCTTTATATGCCGAATGATTCAGGCCAAGTTATTATCAAAAATTTAATACTAATCTTATAAGTTTTCTCTTATCTAGTTCAAATCACCAGCAACTAAAATAAAACATCCTGAATATACCTTAAAATTTCAATTATCCATTTTCATAACGATCCTCTTTAATTTCAATTTCAATACCTTCTTTTTCTGCTTGACAATTTTCCAAACTCAAAATCAAATCGAATTGAATATTTATGGAAAATTAGAAATAAAATATTAAGTTTTCCACCAACTTTCTTCTATATATATAGAGACATACAGAAACACAATATTTGAAGAAAGCAGAGAGCACTAAATAGTTTTCCTTATTCTATTTTTGAATTTATCAACTTTTTTTTCTGCTCAAGAATAATTTATATTGAAATTCAATTTTCTTTTTAATTTATAATTTGATTTTCCATCAAGTTTCAATTTTTTTTTTTTCGTTTTTTCAAATGAAAATGACATTTTCGAATGATAGTATTGAAAAATGTATTAATAGTGATAATAATCAAATAGCGAAGCACAGAAGCAGAATTTAAAATCAAAGTCAAGATTGGTTCAAAAATTTTATTTAGTTGTTATCATACATGACATGTTAACATATGTTATGTGATAATCCTACATTTCAAACTCTTATGAACATAGTGTTTTTTAATTATGTTTCTATAAAATATCAGGATTTTATTGGTTAGGTAAGCTAAACAATACGTGAAGAGTTTTTAATACTTCAACTTTCCTTACAAAAGAAAATATGAATAATTCATTAGAGAATTTTTTAATTAGAGAAAATAAAGTTGATTCAATTAGAATTCTTTTTCTTTCAATTTTTTGTATAAAAAACAACTTGGAAAAGTTTTTTCGAAGAATTATCCTAACGATGATAAAAAGAGGCGCTATCGATTAATTTGTAAGATCTAAAAAAAGGAAGAAAAATATGTGATAAAATCGTGAAATGTATAAATTAATTTGTGGTTGTTTTTATTCTAGATTAATTAAAAATAAAACTTTCAAATTTTATGTGGGTTTTAATTGGTTTTGTAAATTGTAAAAATTATGCCATTTTTTGAAAATGAATGAATGCAACTTAAAATTAATTCAAGATCAGGATATTTGAGAGGATATATGTATTAACGCAACTGCAGTATTTCCAGTAAATGTAAGTTTTTATATCACAACTGTTTTCCATATTAATGGATCTCAACTACAATAAAAAAATAAAGAAAACGTTTACAAAATTTTTATAAACTAGGGGACTCCTGTGCATTTGCAAAAATTTTAAAACAAATATTCTTTTAAGCCTGAAATAAAATCACAATCCAAAATAATACGTCTATCCGCAAATAAAGCATAAATTGAAATTGAAATGAGAGTAAAATTTGGAAGAAATTCAAAAAATTTCGTTTATTTGTTTCCTTTTTTTTAGTCGTTTTTGATTTTTTTATACCCTTTTGTATTCTCTTCTTTCACTTCTATATTCTCTTCTGTCCTATGGCTACGCTTTTTCGTATTATATATATGATACATGGGTAATTCTTTTACAAATCGAACAAATTTGGACAAAATCTGACCGACACATTTTTGATTTGGCTGAAATTTTTTGTACAGCTTTTATATAAAAAGGTTCGAGGATATTCATAACTTCGGTTTTATTAAAGATAGAAGCCTCCAGTTTGTTTTATTTTAAAGTTAAAAGATGGTATAGTTTACAAAAAAAGTTAAAAGTAAGGAATGTTATAAATAAATTCCTATTGTAATAAACAAATAAAATGTTCAAATCGATCTGTAGTCATTGCCCCGCCCCACCCACATAAACATCGTATTCTACGTTTCATTTACTACCAAAAAAGTATTTTTGATTAATGGAGAAATGATTTTTACTGTTAGAAATAAACTAATTTATCGAGCGCGAGACGATAACTTTTTTTTTAAATTTTGGCTACCATCTTTTAATTTTAAAATAAAACAAACTAGAGGTTTCTATCTTTAATAAACCGAAGTTATGAATATTTGAAAATAACTCGTCAAGCCAAAAATCACAAAATGCTCGAAATTTAGAACCGCCATATTTTCCAAAAAAAAATCCTCGAACCCGTCTATCTTTTTTTTCGATATAAAACCCATAAAAAAATTTGAGACAAATCAAAAATGTGTCGGTCAGAAAGGTGTTCGGTTTGTAAAAGAATTAATACACACAATTTTTTGTTAAAACCACAAATTTTTTTCTTCAAACCCAAAAATAATTTGTAAATGAAATAAATTTGTATTTCTTCAAATATTTTTTTTACAATTTACAATATTTTTGGTAAATTTACAAAAATCTTGTGAGTACAACTCACAACAGTTTATAAAAAATTGTAAAATTTACTTAGTTATTTTTTTGAGTGTATAGTACAGTTAGTTAATCGCGAATTATTAAATTGGTCGGATCGGTAGATTTATTTTTTGGTGAAAGTAAATGGATTGGAAAACGAGTGATCAATTGAGTTTATTTCTTCTCACCAGTTCTCCTTGTGTGTTTTTATTAATTTTTTTTACTATTACTACGGTAAAACTAAATTGTATTAAAATGTGATGATGAAAACGGCATGGTTGCTGTCCCAATTAACACCCCGCGTCTTATGTAAACTGTCTTGTTAATTTTTAGTCCCAAAAAGTGCAAAGTTACTCGTAAAAGTTGATTTAATTCCAATCTTAGTCATTAAAACGTGTTTTAAAATTTTAGGAAAACCCAGAATTCAGACTTTTCTAAACTTTCTATGACTAAAACTGAATTCCAAATGAATCGCTAATTGTCTTCAAATTCTAAATCCTGCTGAATAGAAAAATTATTCTTAAGGATAAAGATTTAATAATAATTAATTAGTCACATTGTTAATATGTCAAAAAATGTCATAATTTGCTGTATGACTTATATGATTAGGATCTGCTGATGCGTTACGAATCTTATGGTCGTATCTTGAACGGTTGTATCTTTAAGTTTCAAATGAAAATTGTATGTTTGTGATTTCATTTGCAAATGATGCATCTAATTTTTTTTATGTATTGTTTAAATGAAAAACAAATTAGGAATCAATAATTTATACAAATATATTAGGGTGGCTCAAAAATCTGGTAGTTTAGATATTTGTTATCAGCACACTCTAATTTTGTTTAGTGACAAAATAATGATTCGGTAAAAATTTGGGTTCAACCCAAATTTTTACCGAAGCAATAATTTATGTCACTTAACAAAATTATAATGTGCTTTTTATAAGTATAATAGTTTTGAAGAAACTTCTAAATAATCAAGAAATCCCCCCATTTGTTAATTTTTCAACCATTTTGCGACACGTGAAGCGGTTGGATAATTCAACACAAGTTTTTACTGAATCATTATTTTATGTCACTTAACGAAATTAGAGTGTGCTGATAACAAATATCTAAAGTACCAGACTTTTGAAGCACCCTAATATATATAGAAAATAATATTAATTTTCCATAATTTCATAATATTAACGTAGTCTTGTAATTTAAATATCAGAATACCAACACGAAATAAAGCAAACAAAATATTTCAAATAGATTTAAAAATTTATAATTTTTTCAAATAATTTTTTTCAACACTAATAGCACTTTAGTGATATAGTGTTTAATGATGTTTTTTATATTTCGAGCAAAAATTTCGATCAAATTTGCGAGAGAATAATATTTTTTTTGAACCCAATACAAAGTTTTATACTTTCGACAGAGTATCATGTATTAATTTAAATTGAATTTTTTAAAAATTCATTGATAAAATAAATAAAACGTATTTTTAACAACGAATTTTATTTTAGTTTTATTTAACCAAAAACAATCGTGAAAAACTAAGCTTTTAACAATAGAAATTTAATTCAATATAATTATAGCAGTTTTTGCCTTTTTCCATACTCAAGACAGGGACATGCGCATTAGTTTGATCATATCAATTTAAAAATTGAATAAAATCAATTGAATACAACCAGATTTGAAATTAAATTTTTTAAAGTTAAAAATCAAATTTTTTAAAGTATTAAATGTTTGTTAAATAAATTGTTTTGTGAATTTAGTGAACTTAATTTAAATAAATAAAAAAATAAAAATAATAAAAGTAAATATGTAAAATGTCCACGCGCAAAATTTGTAAAGGTCGTGTTGACCGTAATAATGATAAAAAAGTTGAGTGCACAAAATGTTGCGGATTAGTTCATGTTGAATGTGCAAAATTAAATAATGATAAATTTGACAAAATAGTGAATGAAAAGCTAACATGGTTATGTAGTACGTGCAATAAACCGAGAAATCCAACAAATAGAACTTCCAATGCAGATTTCAAACCGACCACTATGGATTCATTATCTGCACAGCTGCTTGAAGTTAGTACGAAACTCGCTGCTATAGAATTGAATTACGAGGATGGAAGACTAGATTTGAAAGAGGAATTAATAACCACCAATGAAAAACTCAAAAAGGAAGACTAAGAAATAAAAACCCAAATTTACGAATTAGACCTGAAATTGGATCACATCGATCAGCAATCAAAAAATAAATCCATTGAAATTTCTGGTATTTCTCAAATCGATAACGAAATAACTATCGATACTTTATTTCATGTTATCAGTAAAATACTCAATATTGAGTTGGGTAAAAAAGAAATAAAAATTGCTACCGTTTGAAACAACGACAAAATCTTACCAAAAATAATAAACCTCATTATCTAGCTATAATTGTAAATTTTATCAAGATAATATACAAATATGGAGGGGCTGAAATCTCACAGCTCTGAGATATCAAGACTTCGGTCTGGGTTAAGGATTTTGATATTGTTTTCGGCAAAAACTTTCACGAGGACATGGTTTTAAGTTTTGGGCAGCGATATATATCAAACATACATAACTCTTTATTGAAGTACAACTATTTTTTATCTATGTTTAAAAATTTATTACAAAACTAACACGAAACATCAATACGTTGCCGGAAAATTATAATCAAAATCTCAAAAATATTGTTAAATTAAATAAAATCAAACTTTTTCAAAATTCCAAAAATATTCCAAATATTAGAATAAAATCAAATATTAAATATTTTCTAAATTCCAATAATATTTCAAAAATTCTTAAAAATTCAAACTTTTTCCAAAATTCTAAAGATATTGCAAAAATTATTACAAAATCAAAAATTATAAATTTTTTCACAATATTTCAAAAATTATAATAATATCAAAAATTAAAAATTTTTCAAAATTCTAAAAATATTTCAAAAATTCTTACAAAATCAAAAATTAAAACTTTTTCCAAAATTCTAAAAATATTGCAAAACTTATTACAATATCAAAAATACAAACTTTTTCAAAATTCCAAAAATATTTCAAAAATTATAACAAATTCAAAAATTTCCATGTCCAATTTCATTTTAAATTACATTTACGTCATAAAAACAGCTACATTTTTTTCCCAAAAAATTGGCTAAAAAATTAAATGAAATCATTTTTGACACACTTGACATTATTTTTTGACAAACTTATAATGCCATAATTCTCTATAATAATAAAATATCACGTCATACGAACTATTAATTTTATTTTTTTCTAAAAAAATAGGGTAAAAAATTAAATAAAAACCTTTCTTTTGACACACTTGACAACATTTTTTGACAAACTTATAATGCCATAATTCTCAATAATAATAATAAAATTTCATTTCAAATAAACAATTTTATTTTTTTCCAAAAAATTAGGTAAAAAACTAAATAAAAATCTTTTGACACACTTGACAACATTTTTTTGACAAACTTATAATGCCATAATTCTCAATAATAACAATAAAATTTCATTTCAAACAAACAATTTTTTTTTCCAAAAAATTGGGTAAAAAAATAAATAAAAATCTTTCTGTTGACACACTTGACAACATTTTTTTGACAAACTTATGATGCCATAATTTTCAATAATAATAATAAAACTTCATTTCAAATAAACAATTAATTTTATTTTTTTTTCCAAAAAATTAGGTAAAAAAATAAATAAAAATCTTTCTTTTGACACACTTGACAACTTTTTTTTGACAAACTTATAATGCAATAATCTAGTTTTTGATCTCACATACCAATCCCGACCATCAAGATTATTCCAAATTTAATGTTCCTACTCGTAATCACTTAAAATGAACGTTTTTTAAGCCAAAAATATGAAAATTTGCTATTTTTGACACATATAATGATTTTTTTGACACACTTCCGGTACAGTTATCGAACACAGCGTCCTTTCGGACCTGTCCCTTGTGAATACCTATTTTTAGAAAAAAATTTTTGTAAACCCTCCAGCCTGTAAACCCTCCGGCCGGCCGGCAAACAGACAAACTTATTTTGTTGATTTTTTAGAACCAGTAGGTCCTAAAACGTCGTGAAAGGCCAAAAAAAGTGCGGGGTAAGAATTTCACTTTGAGCTCATGAATGTAATACTTAGGTCTTTCAGACCGAAGTAATATTTTATACAAATTCACTATGATTAATAATTAGCATATTAACATTGTAATATTTAATATAACGCACCCATTATCTATATATGGTTAAGCCGTGCATTCACATAAAACAGAAACAGAAACAGAAACCGAATTTCATACAAATTCGACAGCAACAGAAACAGAAACCTAATTTAAAAACAGAAACAGAAACTGAAAATTCGTCTGTTTTGCCTGGACCAGTAACAATTAAAATTTAATTGTTTCTGGTCTAGAAACTGTCACGTGACCATATTATTTTAAATTTATGTAACGGGATTGTACATTATTTTAAGAAATAAATATTTAGTCAAAAATAATTTACGTTGAATTTAGCTCGATTTTTTTTGATGGATATTATTATGTGCGATAACGAAAAAAATAAATTTCTTCTTCACTATACATTACAAAATTATGTTATTTTTTTATTCATATGAATGAAAAATAAAATACACAGTTTATTGAATTACAATATATTTTATATTAATATAATTTTTTCAATTTTAATTGGGTTAAATATATATGGATTGGGTTAAATATATATATTTTAATTTTGGCATATATAATATAATATGACAGCTGCCATCTTAAAATTCGGTTTCTGTTTCTGTTTTATTATTCACCACCGTCAACCAAATTAGAAACAGAAACAGAAACTGAAAATTTTCAGTTTCTGTTTCTGTTTTATGTGAATGCACGGGTTTACTAAGAATGTAATATATAGTTGCTCCAAAACATTATTTAATTAATTTGGAGTATACTAAAATTGTTTTTTTAGTTTTAGAATTACTAACCATTAACCATGTAACTTTTATCCAAGCTCCAAATAAATAAAAGTTACATGGTTAATGGTTAGTAATTCTAAAACTAAAAAAACAATTTTAGTATACTCCAAATTAATTAAATAATGTTTTGGAGCTTATACACAACTAAAACTAAAATAAATGATTTAAAATTAAAAAAAAATGTTTTCAAAACAATCAATAGTAGATTTTTCAACCAGTGGTGAAAACGTCTCTTTTTGCGTGACGGTTTGTCCACGAGACGCGATAGCGTCGAGTGGAATAAGTTCAGAAACGCAAAAAGGTTTTAACCACGCGTAGAAAACACTATTTTTTCTACGCTTGTAAATATAAATGATAATATTTACAAATTCATCTACTAAAAACTTACAAGAGCTAACTTTGACAGTGGAAAAAGAAATAGCAATATGTATTGTATTTACATATAATTTTTAACAGTGTAAAATAATGTTATTATTGTATGCCAATACAGATGGAAGACAATATTAATAGCTCGAAAATATAAATTTCGCTTTATTTTTATGTTATTGTTATATTCCTTGATTCATGTGTCAATTCGGTAAATTTAATTATGTAATCTAGTTCTGATTTGAGCTTTTAATTTTAAGCTAGTAATTTTCTTCAACTTTAAAGTTCTTTAAGAAGAAGAAATTCCAACAGTTAATTATAAAAATATTTACGGAAGACAACGTTAAACATAATGCACAGATTATTTGTGTTTATAAAAACTAAACTAAAACTTGTATTTACGTAATTGCCTTTTATTTTATCGCGATCCGTATACAACTATTTATATTCTGATATAAGACCTAATAAACGGATTTAATAAGTTTATCGCAAGGTCACACTGTAAATTCCTTTGTTTAAAATTAAATTTAAATTAATTAAGTTAAATAAAATTAATTTTGTTTTGCTAATACATCACTCATTTCTATAACAATTTGTTTCTTCTTTAATTTTTTTCTGAGAAATAAACCATGTTTTGGTTTTTGTATTGTTTGGTAAATTTAAGGGCAGTTTTTTGCTTTGATTATGACAAGTGTTCTATAATAGTACATGATTTTAATGCTTTTAAATGTCGTCAAAAAAGTTAGAAATCGAAATTTTCAACATACCTGTAATATACAAATGCCATAAAACTACATTATTGCATGTTATACCTAGTTACAAAACCAAATAAAACTGTTTCCATTTGGTTATAGTTTTATTAATACGCTTTTATTACCAACGTCAACATTTATTGTATAATTATCTCTGATTAAACACTACAAATCTGGTGATTCATTAAATATACGTTATTAAAATAAATTTCCGCTTTATAATTATTGTGTAAACAAGGTTGCCCTTAGATTGCCATGTTTTAGTTTACATACATTTTTCCGGTTTACCTGGTTTTGAGTCTATTTCAAGGAACTGTAACTTCGGACAGGGCAGAGTTGATGATAATCATCAGAAAATAAAATATTTAAATTGGTCTATGAAAGACAAAAACAATTTCTAAAAAAATCTTGCAAATAGGCTATTAATTTTAAAGGTGTTTCTCGTAAATACAAAAACAATTTCGTTTTTTTTCTACAAAACAAATAATTAAAACATTGTTTTTAGTGTAAACAATGAACACGCAATGGTTAACCCTTAATAATTATTACTTTATTAAATTTATTTATAACTGAATTGAGCTTTTCTAGAAAATAAATTTTAAACGCGGCTACCACACCGTATTGTATTTATTTGGGTAAAATTTTATTTATTCAAGTTTTTATTGCGTTTATTTTTTTTTTTGTTAAATTTGTCTTTTTCTGTTATTTTTTTAATGCTTTGTGAAGATAATTAAAGGGTTGTCGGAGAGCCTAAATAAAAATTAAATTAAAATAATTGAATTAAAAAAGATTAAGTGGTTTGTTTGGTTTGGTGTAAAACGCTATTGGATTATGGTTTATAAGATCAAAGTTAAATTTGATTTCAGGGATTAAATTTATGAAAATAACTTTTTGAAAGATTTTGCTTTGCTAAGAAGTAATATTTTGTTAATCAGATTTTTATCAAGTTTTAAGTTTCAAGGAATTTGCTGTTTTTGACTGTGATTGTACGAACTCTTCCTTATATGGGTTCGGATTCGGGTTCAAAATTCAGAAAAAGAGAACAATATATTTTATTTATTTGTCAAAAAACTTTACTTATTTTTCGAAATTTTTAGCAAAAAA
Source organism: Diogma glabrata (assembly GCA_963693315.1). Taxonomy (NCBI): domain Eukaryota; kingdom Metazoa; phylum Arthropoda; class Insecta; order Diptera; family Cylindrotomidae; genus Diogma; species Diogma glabrata. Next base: position 374,033,247 of record OY856187.1, on the reverse strand, counting down.
TTATTTCGAATTATCACCGCCCTTGGGAAATTACAACTGATAATTCCCAAACTATCCAATATCGGTAGTCTAATTTGATTTTTAAATTTTTCAAGTGTAAACTATTTTCATATTAAGAAAATAGTATATTTTCCTACAAGAGGTGGAAATACTGTTTTAATACTGTGGTGGAAATACTGTAATAATACAAATACTGTTTTAAAAACGTTTTTATCTCGCGTAGGAAATGCAATTTTTCTACGGTAAATATAAATATGATCGATATTTATTGTGAATTATTATATTAGAAAATTACAACATAACTTTCAAAATTCATTTTCTATTTTTTCATGGTTGCTTTGATTTAAAATCTTTATAAAATTACATGAAATACCCATAGCAACTACAATTTGTTATTTAGCGAAAATTATTTTACACTACAGTGGAATAAAAACCATTTTTACAGGGGTGTAGGTCTGCTTGAAAATAGACTTTTTATATGCTACTGTAGCAAAATAATTGTTTTGCATACAAAATATTATGGATAATTTTTTTTAGATGTTGGGTATCCCAAAGTAATGACGTTAATGTGATCGAATGGTTATATATCTGTAAAACTACTCATCCGATTTTAATCAAATTCAGCTCAAACGATGCGGAAAAAAATGTTGAAATAAATCACAATTTCCTAAAATTAAATTATTTTGAAAACCGTTATTTTTAAAATTAACTCTAAATTGCTTAAATGCATATATCTGGAAAATTTTGTGTGTATATACTTTTCAGCATATGTTTAGTGAGTTTTACTTTGTCATATTGTGGTATAATTTCAGAAGTATGTAAATTTTATTCACTTTTTATATATGTTCCTTCTGTTCCTACAATACTAGCTTGAAATGGTTGTTTCAGTCAGACAAATTCTTGGTGAAAAGGACAATTTCTCATTACTTAGTAAAACACATAAAAGTAAAGATTGAATTGATAGTGAATTGGTTTAGTTTTGAATAGATTTTGAATTGTTTTATTAACAAAAATCTGCGAAATACAATAATTATAAACTAAAATAAAATTTTAAATATAACGTAAAATGATAATATAAAGTTAAATTAATAATACTAATATAGATTTATTTTACAATTTTAAATAATAATTATTATAAGAAATTAATGTTAATCAAAATAAGCAAATTAAAACTAATAAAACGGAAGTTATAAAATATTTTTCTGTTTAAAATTAAAAATGTTAACTCAAATACTCATAAAGCTCCCCACAAGTGATTAAGTCCTTAAAAATATATTGTCTTCAGGGTTAAAATGCTGATCACCTTTTATTATAGTTCAGATAAGAATTTGTTTTTCTCAAATAAAAGATCTAAGTGTCGATGCGTTTGGTAAATTTGGTTACTGTAATGATTGTAATAATGAAATTAAAATCAAATCACTAAATGAATGAAATTTAAAAATACGTTTTTTTTTAAATTTTAAAATATTTTAAACATGCAAAACGATTAAACCTACCTTCTAAAGTCTCGACTCCAGCATGCATATATAACTGGATTCATACTAGAGTTGATCCATCCTAACCATGTTACAATAGCTGATACAATTTTTTCATGTGATATACATTTTATACAAAATCCTGATAGTAGGTTTACAACAAAAAATGGTAGCCAACATACAATAAATACACCCATTACTATTCCTAAAGTCTTTGCTGCTTTCTTTTCTTTAGCAAATTTCGCTAGTTTTCTAGACAGTGAGAAATTCTTCCCCATATGTCGATGCCTTGCTAAACCATTATTATGTAATGCTGATAATGGTTCATCATCCGGATCTTCTGGAGTTGATGTAGCTGTCGTTGAATGATGTTGTAATGTATGATGATGATGTGTTGATGTTGGTGTTGTTGTTGCATTTGTATTATTTTGACTATGATGCTGTACAAGATGGCTATGTTGTTGCTGTTGTTGTCCACTACTACCTTCACGTGTTGTACCACCACGATGAATACGTAATGTTAATTGAAGTTCACCAGATGCCATTAAAACTTGTTTTGTTCCTAATTTTAATGATCGTGTTTGTATGACGGCTGCACGATATATTCGACAATATGTAAAAACCATAACAAGTAATGGAAGATAAAATGATATTGTTGATGAAAAAACTAAATATCCTAAGTGTTCCGTAAATGTACATTTGAATGGTGGCATATCACCTTCACGTGCAGCTCTCCACCAAACAATTGCTGGAAAACTTATGGCACCAGAACATACCCATACAACTGCAATCAATGCAGCAGCACGTCGTCTTGTCATTCTCATCGGGTAAGAGAATGGATCTGTTATAGCCCAATATCGATCCAACGATATTACACATAAATTTAATATAGATGCTGTACTAAAAAGTACATCTAATGATCGCCAAATATCACACCAATCAGTTCCAAAAAACCATGTATTCTCTAACACTTCGTATAATGCGGAAAATGGCATTACAACTAATCCGACTAAACAATCAGCAACTGCTAAGCTTGTAACAAAATAATTTGTTGATGTATGTAAATAACGTTCACGTACAACAGCTAGTATAACTAAAGAGTTCCCGAATACAGTTGCAAATGAAAATAGAAATAGAAAAATTAACAGACCAACTTTGTTATTATCTAATTCGATCAGGTACTTTGTGAAATTTGGTTCGTTTGTTGTATAACAACAAAAACTATTATTTATAAAATTATTATTTTCATAATAATTAAATAAATCACTTTTATTATTTAAAATTATTTGTTGATTTAAATTTAATATACTATTAATATTACTATTATTGGTTTGTATCGTTGAAAATATTTGTGAAAATTCCCAAACATATTCAGTTACATTATTCATATTATTTATTTTTATTTATTTATGAATTAATTTATTTATTTAAGATTATGAATTTAATTTTTTTTCAAGTTTTAAATGTTTGTTTTGCTCCTTTTTTTAATTCGTTGTTGTTGCAACGTATTATGACACTATATTGACAGTTTTGTTTGTCGTTAGTTTTCCACAAAAAACACTACATCTTTTTAAATTTTTATTTTTAAATTTGAAAAACATTTTGGTTGGTTGGTGTTTTACTAATCGTGATGATGATTTTTTTTCTGAAACATAAAACAAAAAGATATATATTAATGATATTATTTGGAAAAAAATTAATAGATCGATAATATGATTGGAATAGTACATTTTAAATCTAGAGCACACGCGTTTTTAAAACAAAAGTATAGTTAGAAAGAAGCAGTTATACATAATAGTTTTTGTAACAAATGCACAAAATTTATTTAAAATATTTTTGATTATATAAATTATTTATCAAATTTATAAAAAAATATAAGATTTTGTGAATAGTTTTTGACTTTAAAAATAATGCACTCCATTTATATATTTTAGTGCTAATCTCAGTGAGATTTCTTTTTCGCGTGCAAAAAATATTTAGAAAATTAATATTTCAAAGAATAAAAAATATTTTTTTGGTGTACATAGATCTTACATGCTTATTTTTGAGTTATTTTATTTCAAAATAAAATTTTATATTTCTGTGCATTTGTTATAAAATATTTGTGCATTTGTTATAAAATTCATATTGTATTTTATTATGGTTCATTTAAAACTTTGTGAAATTTTATGCAAATATCATAGCAATTACAATTTATTGTTAAGTAAAAAAATTTTATCTCTGGAGAGAAAAAACACTTGCAAAATGGACATGACCTCGGTGAAAAATTTAAGAAAGCTAAATTCAAACTTCCAACCAATCTAAATTCATGTTAAAAAAATGTGTAAAAATCACACTTCATATGAATTTTTGTGTAATTTAGTTTTATTTACAACCCCAAGTTGAATATTATTTTTATTTAGAAAAAAAAATCAAAACTTAGCAAAAGGAAAAACAACTCAACAATATTTAAAATAAACATATTCAAATTGGTTATTTTACTATATATACGCTCGTATTGTTGACTAGCTGTCTACTAATCTAAAACTATGCGATCAATATTTGCTTTTATCAAAAATCACGATCGTAATAAAATGATTCTACGATTAATTCACTTTATCATTTTCTTAAATAAAATAAATTGGAAATATAAAGGATAAATGTAGACAACACAAAAAATATAAGATAACAACTTCTTTGTTCTCTTTGCTTCTTTATTATTCTTATTCATTTTCATTCTAATACAAACTAGATACATACATAGCTTAGTGTGTTTTTGGTAAGTTTGTTTTCATTTATACAATATATTGTACATAGCACATTAAAAGCTTAGAAAAATAAAAAAAATGTTCATTCATTTATCCATATCTCATCATCTAATTTGAGGCGTTTAGAGTGAAACTTTAGCTTTTTGTTTTTGTTAATTCTATTATATTTCTAGATAAAATAATTTTTTGAGATTCAATTTTTTCATATGAAAATTTGTTTTGTATGATTTAATATGTTTTCCTTCTAATATCATCAGAATTTAAATGATAAGATAATACAACAATAATTAGAACAGAAGCAATATTGTTTATTTTGACAATTAATAATATTGAAATCATAATGCACTCTAATTTGGGAACTTTATACGTAGAATGAAATACAGTGATGTAAATTTACCAAAATCAAGGTAGTTTGTATATATCTAATAACATAGCTAAATAACAATTATACAAAATAAATAAAAGAAATAAACATCGTCATCATCCCACACACAAAATAAAAACATTCATCAGGTTCAAATTTAATGATAAATATTTTCGGCAATGAACAAACAGTTGGTAAAAGAAACCAGCCGCCTCCACTTTTAACATCATCAAATAATAAAGTCAATTATTAGAAGAAACAAACCACCCCCACTATTATCATAATAATAACAGAAATATTTTTTAAAGGAAAACCCGCAACCTCCCCTCTTGATATTAAAAACTAGTGAAAAAAATGCTAAATATTTCATTTAATAAAAATGCGAAGCTTTCATTTAATTCAGATAATCGTCACCAGCACACAACAAAATTCTAGGTAGCTCCACAAATTATTTTCTTAGAAAAATTTATCAAAGAATTTAAAATACCTTTTATAAACACGTGAATTTGTTTTAGTTGTGTATTTTTTTTGAGCAACCATCGTGACGTTAATAAAAGAAATGCTTAAGCTTTTGTGAATAGAAAGTTAACATTTTTTTATTTTAAATTAATCTTTAAAAAAAATTCAGTTTGATATACAACTCTCTTGCTATGAAAAATTAATGTAAATAAAGTGTTTTCACACAATTTAAATACATGAAAATGCTGAGTCATCCTGGTCATGAAACATGTAGCTGAATGTGCAGAATCGTCTATATAAAGGAGGCCAGCTAACGAAACGAACAAATCCCACTAGAGAGATACTGCCATAAATTGAAACGATTACCGTAAAGAAGTTGCCAATTTGAGTGACCAACTTTGGATCAAGTTTAATTCCACCAAAACATGGCTGTTGATTGTTTCCACATTAGAGACCGATCTTCCCAAATATATTTCAATTAATATGAGTGATGAAAAAATAGGCGAATGAAGAGAAAACTTGGCCGCAACAATAATTGTAAAAAATATCACTCGATATCATTTGCTCTATATTTATAAATCCTATATTCGTCCCTGTGTGGAGTATTGTGTTCAGGTTTAAGCACTGCTTTCAGCCTAGCGATTCTGTTCAAAAGTGCTTTACAAACTGTTGGTAATCGAAATTTTAACATAGAATTTTGATTCCCTTCATAAATTTTAATAAATACAGTGAACAATATTGCTCGAATGAAATGAGTGCATCATGCCTCAAACATATTTTGCCTAGTTTTGCTCGTCAGTCGGAGAGTGTAAACAGCAAAACTTTCGAGTTCATTCTCCAAAGAGCGTATAAATGGAGTTATTTGTAGTAAAAGTTTTGAGTGGCTTCAATATACAACAGTTTAAGAAAGCATAATAATTAAAAAATAATTAAGAATTCGCTTTTAGAATACACCTGCCACCTCCACTTTAATGATTAAAACAGATAAGTATAGTTATTGGAAGAAACAAGCCGCCTCCACTCTTTATATTATTGTAATAAACTTCGGTCAGGTCTGTAGTTCCCTTATTACAAATAATGTAATAAACATCGACCAGAATGGGTTAATATAATTTACTCATACATAACTAATACATTTTGCATAAATGTTTTCCATATTCAAAATATCCAAAATATCCAAATGAATGCAAGTATGAATTAAAGGAGGAGCGGCCAATCATTCATGATGTATGTACTTCAAATATTGTTTTCTAGAAAAGTACAGTGAGAAACAACAACTGATTAGCAGAAGTTTCTACTTATTTATTTTTGGATATAAATAAACGAATAAAATATCAGATAGGCAGTTTATTTTTGCAATTAAAAGTGTTTATAAATATTCGCAAGCATAAGGAATAATCGGGTGGTCCTTGAACCTGGGTACTAATAGTGAAAGAATTTTTGAACCTAGTGGAATAGTAAATACAGATTTTACGATTCCGAATATTATTGGTTCAAATTGTGGAAAAGCGGTGAAATTTATCGTACATAAATTGGAGAGGATCCTAGAATTTATTGTAATTAAAATCGGAAGTTGCTGTAATTTGTTGATAAATGAAGGTGGAGATTTTGTTAACTAAAGATCCATCTTTTTACTGTCGTATTTGCTCAATAACCATCGAAAAGAACCGACGCAGAGTCGTTACAGTGGTGTCAGAAGTGGGATTATGGAATAGTAAATACTAGTGATCTCAGCCAGACCCAACTGAAGGATGAGTTGAGGAAAAGGAATGCTCCAATCCATGGAACGAAGGCAGAACTTGGATTCCGGCTGCGTAAAGTTTTAGAAGAAGCAAGCGAAAACACAGAGGTCATAGAAATAGAGCCGGAGGAAGAAATTGATCCGATGATGGTGTTGATGAAAGATATGATGACACAGCAGCAACAACAGCTTGCTGATATGATGGCCAAACAAGGAAACAATCTGATGGCCCGACAAGAGAAACTGGCAGCGGAACAAAAAGTAGATCAACAACAACAATTTGCTGATATGATGGCAAAGCAAGAAAGTCTACGTAAAGTAATCGAGTGTGGAGGTTAAAATCAACAACATGGAAAGGGAGCTACGAAAAGTTACCGAGGAACATGAAGAGAAATTACGCAAACTTTCGAGTAAATTCCGCCAAGAAATAGCACAAGTGAAGTCAGGTGATATGATCAATCCATCAACTACTTCAGCTCCTGCTAGAGTGAAAATACCCGCATTTGATGGATCTACATCGTATCAGATATTTAAGATGCAATTTGAGATAGCAACAACTGGGGTGGATCACCAGCAAAAAGCAAATGCGCTTATATTGGCATTAAAGGGACCTGTTGCTGAAATTTTGCAGACACTATCAGCGACAGAGCGTGATTACAGCAAGATAATGGAGGCCTTAGAAGTAAGATATGGGGAAAGTTATATGCAAGATCTCCATCGCATGCAGCTCAAAACACGAAAACAAGGAGTCAGCGAAACTTTGCAAAAATTAGAGGCTGACATTGTGAGACTGGTTAATCTGTAATATCCGAACTATAACGCTGAACATCGAGACGAACTGGCAGCTGATACATTTATCAATGCTCTTCGAGATGTACAAATAAGAAATCAGCTGTATCTAAGTGGGAGGGAACTACCTGCGGAAGTTTTAGCATTGGTCCTACAAATGGAAGCTGGAAAAATGGCGCATGACTCAGATAAAGTAGGTCAGATGGAAGTGTCTGAGGAACCAATCAAAGCAGCGCTCGATGAAGTAATTATGCGCATCAAGAGTTTAGAAGAGAGGCGTGAGCGAGGTCAACAACGCCGATCCGGAAGAGTTAGACGCTGGAATTGTGGCCAGTTAGGGCACATCAGACAGGAATGCAAAACATTAGTTGTAGCAAAAGAAGGAGTAGTTCCATTCCAGTTGATGAACCTCTCAAACAAGCAAGTGGATGTCAAAAAGGGAGGAGATTTTCGCGTTGAACACCGGAAGGGAAGGATACATTGTAACGCCGATGCCTTGTCCAGAAGACCCTGTATAGAAGAGTGCAAGTCATGTAGCAGAAGTGAGAAAAATGAGGCAATGGAAGTGAACCAAACTAAGTTCCAAACTCCTGAGGATTGGTGTACCGAGGCAATTAAAAGAGAGCAGCTAGGGGATCCAGCTATGGCACCAAACTTGAATTGGAAAACCAAGAGAAGGTGACCGGAGTGGAAAGAGGTAGCACCTTTAAGTACGGAGGTGAAACGCTACTGGGCGCAATGGGACTCACTATTGATGGACAACGGGATACTAAAAAAAAGGCAGTCTGCTGATGGAAAGAAAGTGTTAGAACAACTGGTGCTGGGAAAGCTGCATGGATGGATTTCTGGAGGACACCTGGGGGTCAATAAAACCCTATCCAAAGTAAGGGAGAGGTTTTATTGGGTAAGGTATTGAACAGACGTAGAGCAATGGTGTTGGCGATGCGATACTTGTGCGGCGAGCAAAGGACCAAAGACTAGAACTCGAGGAAAGATGCAACAGTACAATGTGGGCGCCCCAATGGAGAGAATTGCTATAGACATCGTAGGCCATTGCCGGAAACGACAAAAGGTAACAAATACATCATGGTGGTCATTGATTGCTTTACAAAATAGCCGGAAGCTTATGCGATACCGAACCAGGAAGCAGTTACGGTCACTGAAACGTTAGTCAATGAATGGGTTTGCAGATATGGAACACCGCTCGAGTTGCATACCGAACAGGGAAGGAATTTCGACTTATGCAGAGTACTATCATCTGCAAAACTATTTATTGGGTTGCTGGTGATTTTCAACAATTCGTTGATATAAATCAAAAATAGGGTTGGGGACAATACTGAGCCTTGAGATACACCAGTGTTAATTAGTTTAGACTCAGAAGAAAATCCGTCTAAGGAGACCGAAATGTATCGGTTGGATAGAAAATTTTGAATCAGCTTCACAACATTGGGATAAAAACCATACGCAATGAGCTTGTTGATTAAGTTGGCACGCCAGACTCGATCGAATGCCTTGGAGATGTCTAAAGCGATAACATATGTTTCACCACATTTATCAAGTATGCTGTTCCAACAATGTGTTACATAGTTTAATAGATCGGTATTTGATCTTTTGTTTCCAAACCCGTATTGGCTGTTGGCTATTAAATGATTTGCTGCCAGAAATTTTGAAATGTGGGTATTAATATAATACTCGTCGACTTTGGATAGGACCGATAGTAAAGCTATTGGCGTATAATTTGAGATATCGGATTTTGGTCCCTTTTTGGGGTCGGGCTGGAAATTTGCCAACTTCCAGCACGAGGGAAATATACCAGATTTGTAGGATTGGTAGAGTTTTTTGGTTAAAGTTGGTGTAAGTTCTTTAGAAAAGGTTTTTGAAATAATGGGTGGAATATTGTCCATTCCTAAGGCTTTGTTGTTGTTTAACCCCTTTATAAGTTTAGCGACTATTTTGGGTTTGAAGTGAATATGTATTAAGCTAGTAACTTTAGTTAAAATTAAAGCTAGTATTAAATTAAAGCTAGTAATTTTAGTTAAAAATGTGTTAAGCTAGTAACTTTAATTTAATCCAAAAGTTTGAACCTTAAACTTAGTTTAGATTATCGTCAGAAACTTCTGACTTCTTAACGTTTAGAAACTTCTTAACGTTTAGACAGTTAAATTCATATTCTACTCAAACATTTTAATATAAAGATTAAAATTAGGTGTATTATGTAATTCAGAAGTTTCACGTAAAAATTTAGAAATCAACAAAAACTGATCCCTCAATACGTCAAAAAAAATATTTTTTAAAAAATCATATAAAAGACATACAGGCAAGTAAATAAATAACTACCATCCGCACTCATATATTTGCACACACATATGCATAATCATACTTACGCATATATTCGGAATATTTACGGAATATTTATTCTTACGGAATATTTTTAGAATTTTGAAACATTTTTGATTTTATTATAATTTTTAGAATTTTGGAAAAAGTTTAAATTTTTGAATTTTTAAGAATTTTTGGAATATTATTAAAATTTAGAAAAAGTTTAAATTTTTGATTTTATTCTAATTTTTGGAATATTCTTAGAATTTTGAAAAAAAAAATAGAATTTTTGAATTTTATATATATTTTTAGAATTTTGAAAAAAGTTTCAATTTTTGATTTTGTAAGAATTTTTGGAATATTTTTAGAATTTTGAAAAATTTTTGTATTTACTATAATTTTTGAAAAAGTTAAAAATTTTGATTTTGTTATAATTTATGCAATATTTTTAGAGTTTTTGAAAAAAGTTTTAATCTTTGATTTTGTAATGATTTTTGAAATATTTTTTGAATTTTGTTTGAAAAAAGTTTGAATTTTTGATTTTATTTAATTTTTACAATATTTTTGGAATTTTGAAAGAAATATGAATTTGTGATTTTGAAATATTTTCTCGAATTACCAAATGGAAGGTTTTCGAATAGTTTGCTGAAAATGTAATTGAACATAGAGTTTTATGTTTAAGATACATCGCTGCCCAAAACTAAAAACAATGCAGTCATAAAAATTTTTTATCGAAAAAACTGGAAGTGACAAACCGGAAGTTGGTATGCAGAAGTATTGGAAACAGAACTTAAATCTTATATAATAACTTTCATTACGATACCAAATCCAAAATTACAAGTTATTGAAGATTCAAAATTAAAGGTGTTCGGGAGACCCCACGCTATTTTGTCCAATATTGAAATTGAATCCCAGATCTTCTATTTTCAAGTGAACCCGGATCATAAGTCAAAGTTTCATCAAGATCCCGTGTTTATTTGTCAGCCACCTAAATAGTGGTAAATAAATTAAAAGGTAAATTTATGAAAGACAAAGTTGTGTCTTTGATAAATTTACCTTTTAATTTATTACTTCGGTCTGAAAGACCTAAGTGTTACATTCATGAGCTCAAAGTGAAATTCTTACTCCCACTTTTTTTTGGCATTTCTCGACGTTTTAGGATCTACTGATTCTAAATAAGCAAAAAAAAAATGTATGTCTGTCTGTCGGCCGTCCGTCCGTTCGTCACAACCGACGAAATCTAGAAAACCGCTGGACAGATTTCAATAATTTTTTTTATAATATAGGTTTACTCAATGGAAAGAGCCGAAAGGACGATGTGTTTGATAACTGTACCGGAAGTGTGTCAAAAAATCGTCAAGTGTGTCAAAACAAGGAAATTTGTATATTTTTTGCTTAAAAAACGTTCATTTTAAGTGATTACGAGTAGAAACATTGAATTTGGAGAAATTTTGATGGTCGGGATTGGTATTTGAGATCAAAATCTAGATTATTGCATTATAAGTTTGTAAAAAAATGTGGTCAAGTGTGTCAAAAGGACGATTTTTATTTATTTTTTTAGTAAATTATTAAATTTAATAATTTAACAAAATAGAACATTATGATGCTAGGACGTAAAGCTAAAGATTTTGGACGGATGTGGATGCGGATGAGTTTGCAAATCGAGGTGCTAGCCGAGTCCAAAATAGCTTACGTCCGTGGATCATATACTATTTTTTATTCGCCGCAAGCAAAATGTTTTAAGAAAATTTGTTTATTCTAAATTAAAATTATAAATTTTCATAAATTTTAAAATAAAAATATATGGAACAAGCAACCTTTGACAAAATATATATTATTTTTTCCAAATTATTGTGTAGCTATGACAACAAATGATAACAACTATTTTAATTGGATAATGAAATTTTGAATTTAAGGGTTGCTTTGAAACGCTAAATGGAGAGGTTTTGAGTAGTTTGCTGATTGTATAATCTTTTCACTAAATTATGTTAATTTATGATCTGTTATAATTTCCCGATAACGTTTGATGTTTCGTGTTAGTTTTGTAATAAATTTCTAAGCAGAGACAAAAAATACTTGTATTTTAACAAAAAGTTATGTTTGATATACATCGCTGCCCAAAACTAAAAACAATGTCCTCATAAAAGTTTTTTGCCGAAAACTATATCAAAATCCTTAACCCAGACCGAAGTCTTGATATCTCAGAGCTGTGAGATTTTAGCCCCTTCATATTTTTACTATTGCATTGTTTTGGGATAAATTTAATAGACATTTTACACATTCAATTTTTATTTTATTTCATTTTATTTTAAATAAAAAAGTTTAGTAAATGTGGTGCCGGAAGTGGTAATCATTTTTATTTTATGTTAATTTTGTTTTCATAAATTCATTTATTTTAGTTCCCTTTACTTTTTACATTACCTTTCATCGTTACAGTCAGATTTTCGTCTCGTATGTCACAAATTTCAAAATTTTACTCTCATCGCGCTGAAAGAAGTTTCTCTTAAAAAATGATTACCAAATGTGCCAAAAATGATAGGCATTTTTATTCTATATAAGTATTATAAATTCATTTAATTTTATTTACATTTAAGCAATTCCACGTCACCGCAACATCGATGTTCCCGACCATCTATGATTTCGATGAAATTTCATACACAGATAGCCAATGACAAAACAAAAATATCATTTCTTTCGAAAAATGAAATTTCGCTCTGGGGACGATACGGGGTGGTGGCAAAGTTTTAGGGGTTTGCGAAACATGAGTAACTTTGAATATCAATTGCTAACGATTGACTCAACCGATTTAAGTCATTTATAGCTCATTGGAAAGGTAATTAATAGGACTTATAAAAAAATTAGTTAAAATTGTGTAATAATTTTTTAAAATGATGTTAAACTTAAAAAATATTTTTAAAGATGGCGCTGTTAGGGGTACCCTCACTTATACCACTTTTTTTCCAGATAAAAAAAAGGTTAATTAGTTCGTAATCTAAAGTACGTTTCTCAAGTACGTAATTTCTCGTTTTGAAAATACAATTCTTACAAAATTTTAATTTCCGTTTTTTCAAAATTTTTTTTTTTATATACATTTTATTTAACTAAAACCGCCTGAATTCTTGTTTTATAGAAATTTAATTATTTTGAGGATACAAGTTAAGGATTTGAGGGTGTGGATTCTTTTTACATAATTGACTTTTTCTCCCATTTCTACCTGTCCGAAATTAATTATAAATGAATGTACCTGAAATATGTTAAAACTGATGCTGAGAAGTAAATAATGAGAAAAATTATGTGAAATAAAATGCATGTTGTATTGAATTTATATAATAATTAACATTTTAATTTTATTCTAAGTTGTGTAATAAAAACAATATACATTTATTAATAATATAAAATAATATAAAAGAAATTAAAAATATAAAATAAATTTACATTGCATATTAACGGCTTATCTGAAAAATCCTAGTTTTAGCTGAATTAGAATATATTTTTATGAGCAATGTTTTTTCATCTTTGGGTATGAACGTATGAAATGATTGTGTACGTTTTATAGTTACAGCCTCTCTGTATCTGGCTTCTAGCCGTTTTTTCGTTTCTATATAATAATTTCACTGGTATACGGTGAAATGAAATTTGTTAGTTGTGGTAAATAACATTATGAATGTCGATGTGTGGAATGTGTTGAAAATCTTAAAGAACAGGCTGATAAATTACATGAACGTTATAAAACTAATGGAATTTTTGAGGTGAAATACATGCAATGGAATACCACTGATCGATGCAATTTGGACACGTTCATCGATTCTTCTTCAGTATTTATACATAGATTACACACAGGCTAAAATTATTAATACCTCACCATTTTATGGCACAACAACAGTTCATGTATTTGAAAAACACAGAAGCACATTTGAAAGCAGGAGAGTGCTTAAAACTTGGCGATTTTTCGGAAAATTGCCCTTTTTTCATTCAAGATTCTGAGTTATCAGAGTTATCATTGTAATAATTTTCAAGCTACGATACAACCGTTTTTAATGCATTATAATTCATTTACTAGTCAAGGTATCGATCACTTAAGTTTTGTCATTATGTCTGATATAACTGAACATGATTGTGTGACAGTGTATCTATTCATATCACAAATGATTGATTTTATAAAAGATAAAATAAAACATCAACAAAAAAGTCTATATGAGTGATGGTGCTTGATCTCAGTATAAAAATAAATGAAATTTTATAAATCTATGTTCCCACAAACCAGATTTTAATATAGACGCAGAGTGGCATTTCAACGCTACCAGTCATGGATACAGATGTAAATTTACCGGTAAAATATATTTGTGGTAATTTTACCGTAAAATAACCGGTAAGATTGGTAAAATTGGTAATATTGGTAAAATATAAAACTATTTCAAAACATTTAAACTTAGTTGCAAATTCATTTAATTCAAAATTGATGACTATCACAATCATTTCTGGTTTATAAAAACATAAAATGCAAATCAAATATATTATTATCGAGTGTAAATATCCTCACTCGCAAAGCATTATAGACAGGAAGATACATATGCAACAATGGCAAATTCTTTTATGCCCCATCCATTCATGAACAGAGTTCAGCTGTTGTTCTTTTAGCAGGACATCTAGAAAACAGGCTGCCCGCTATTTCCACAGCTGTAAAAGTGCAACAAATCCTGAACACACTGGCTTCAAATGCTTTTTTCACTGTTATGTAAAATTATGCGTTTTTGAAAACGCTGCCACATTTGAAAATGTTTAGGTATTATACGAATCGAATAGAAGTAGGAATGCATTTCAATGGCTCAAATGCAAAGAGCAAATTGACAGATAACCAAGCATTATCAATGAAACTTAGTTTATTTGGACTGTACGCAATGGATCCTAATCAAGCTTCTTTTATCGCATGTGGTTAGAAAATGAACCCGGTTCAACGCTTTTCCTGCAATTGAGAATTGTCAAAGGCGTTACACATGACACTTTTCGCGTACAACACTTGGCACGGCCAACAGATGTATTAATTACGTTTGCAATACGTCACATCAAAATCTAATGCACATTGTTTCTTTATCGTTCATGGAAAAATATAAATCGCAAATTTCTGAAGATATTTGCCTTCATAAACGCAAGGAATATTTAAAAATGAACGTGCGTTTCGCAACAGAAATTTACAACGAAGCATTGAATGGTTCGTTGCGTTACAGTTCTGTTGCTACTGATCGTTTAATGTAAAATTGGAACGTGAACAAAATTACTACATGGGTGACCTTTGAGGGTGATCAATGGGGATAATCAGTAAACTGTCAAGAACAGGGAAGAAGAAACCGTCTTCATAGCAGCAATTTGATTCTGAAATAACATAGATTTAGCTTTTGCCTCATCCAAAACAGCTCCGTTATTGCTACCAGGTGAAAAAACTACTCATTCCAACCCACCGATCGACACCAGTAGACAAATATTTGCCTAACTTAATCGACTTTGTGGAACCATGTAAAGACATTAAAATTACCTACATTTATGGGTGTTCAGCTGCAAATCGATCGATCAGCTGAGATATTCTCACAACAATATGCAGACAATTTTCAATTATACGGGGTGTCAACAAAAAAGCACATACTTTAATTTTTATTATATAAGGATTATTCAAATTTTATTGCAATTTTACCAATTTTACCAAGCCTAAGTAATATTACGCAATATTACCAATTTTACCGGTAATTTTACTATGGGTAATATTACTTTTACATCTGTAGTCATGGAAAAGGACCATGTTATGGAATAGAAGTTACATTGAAACGAAGTGCTCATTGATAATGTTTTCTAACAAGAATTTTATTCAAACCCCTATGGATCTTTATGAATGGGCAACAAAATGACAATCAACAATGAATTTTGCATCTACCAGTAAAATTATTATATAGAAATGAAAACACGGCTAGAAGCAAGATACAGAGAGGCGGTAACTACAAAAGGTACACAATCATTTCATGCGTTTATACCCACCCAAAGATGAAAAAATATTGCTCACAAAAATATATTCTAATTCAGCTAAAACTAGGATTTTTCAGGTAAGCCGTTAATATGCAATGTAAATTTATTTTATATTATTAATTTCTTTTATATTATTAATAAATGGATATTGTTTTTATTACACAACTTAGAATAAAATACAAAGTTAATCATTATATAAATTCAATACAACATGCATTTCATTTCACATAATTTTTCTCACTATTTACTTCTCAGCATCAGTTTTAATATATTTCAGGTACATTCATTTATAATTAATTTCGGATAGGTAGAAATGGGAGAAAAAGTCAATTATGTAAAAAGCAAACTTAGCTTGTATCCTCAAAATAATTAAATTTCTATAAAATAAGAATTCAGGCGGTTTTAGTTAAACACAATAGATTTATAAAAAAAAATTTGAAAAAACGGAAATTAAAATTTTGTAAGAATTGTATTTTCAAAACGAGAAATTACGTACTTGAGAAACTTTCGTTCTAGATTACGAACTAATTACACATTTTTTTTCTGGAAATAAAAAGTGGTAAAAGTGAGGGTACCCCCAACAGCGCCATCTTTGAAAATAGTTTTTAAGTTTAACACAGTTTTAAAAAATTATTAAACAATTTTAACTAATTTTTTTATAAGTCCTATTAATTACCTTTCCAATGAGCTATAAATAACTGCAATCGGTTGAGTCAATCGTTAGCAATCGATATTCAAAGATACTCATGTTTCGCAAACCCCTAAAACTTTGCTGCCACCCTGTATCATCCCCAGAGCGAAATTTCATTTTTCGAAAGAAATAGTATTTTTATTTAGTTATTGGCTATCTGTGTATAAAATTTCATCGAAATCGGAGGGGTTCTGTCCGGATGCTAGAACAAATGCTGTTGCGGTGACGTGGAATTGCTTTATTATGCCTTTTTACATGCATTTTAACCGTTACAATTTTTCATCTCGTATGTCGCAACATTGAAATTTTACTTTCATCGCTCCTGAACAAGTTTTCACTAGAAAAACATGGTGACAATTGTAAATTTCTTTTGCATTCCATACATATCGATCGATCTTGTTTCGATCCAATACCAAACTTTTTACGATATTAACTATAGAAAATACTGTTAAGGATATAAGCCACAAAGTCTATTGTAAGTCTATTGTAAAAGCGAATTTTTAATAAAACAATAAAAAAGAACACAACATGTGATTGTCAATAGTCAATTAGTTTCTCTCTAGTGATATCATTATTGTTGTTATACTCCAGCCATGGTATAATTAAAACCAAAAGTCTTGAAAACAATTTGAAAAATAAGAAACCAGCCGCCTCCACTATTATCATTAATAATTACAGAAATAGTTGTTAAAGGAAACCAGTCACCTTCACGTTTGACATTAAAAACTAGTTAATACAGTTATTAAGAGTAACCAGCCGCCTCCGCTATTCATATTATTAAAAATAAATCTTTTTCTAGTGAAAAAATATGCACAATTTTGTGCGAACGGTTTTGTTTAATCTGTTAAGATGGCAACTTGAATTTAATTCAAAAGTTTGAAGCTTAAATTCAATTCAGATAATAGTCAAAAATACACAACAAAATACTAATAAATAGTTTTAATAGTAAAATATTAACCAGGCAAACTATAAACAAAATAAAAATATTCTGTTTTCTAGTAAAAAGTACAAGATGTTAAGTAGAACGTTTGTATTCAATCTGTTGAGACAGAAACTTAAATTAAAATTCTTCGAACGTTTTGTTCTTTACTTTTATTCAGGCAATTGCCACAAACACACTTAAAACTAGTAACCGGTTTTACAAATAATTTTATTAATATAAATTTAATAAGAAAATTAAAATGAATATCATAAGCTCATGAATTTGTATGAATATTTTTTAATTAAAATTTTTGGTGTAGTAAGAATTACAATATGTTACACAATAACATATAAAAACCTATTAAGACCAAGTTCCCACCAGCAATTTTAAGGTGTTAGACCTGAATCTTTTTACTGGTTTTTTATGTTTTATTAAAAAATGGATAACCAAACATCCAATCCTATCCATTATTAAAATATAGCATAGGCCAATATTTCATAATAGTTTAGAAAAAGCCAATTTGTTATAAAAGTTTGCAGCAACAAAACTAAATTGGGGTTTTCAAAAATAATGTCATATTCCTTGATCATATAACACACAGTCTTTTTAAATGTTTAAAGCCCAGATATAAAGTTATATTAGGACTAGTTTCTTTAAACAAGCAAAAGCGTACCATTACGAAGTAATATTTCCCTGCTAAGATTGAAGGTTCTTCCAAACAAACCTTTGAACTGAAAAAATTCCAATTACTTCTTTACTTGAGTTTAATTGATCTCAAAAATCCCCAATAAAATTAATGCAAATATTTTCGAATACTTGCAATATTCGAAACCAAATCACTCACTAGGTCACCTAGAAGAAACCAGCCGCCTCCACTTTTGTTGATTAAAAACTATAATGGGAATAGTCGAAATCCAAATGTTCTAATTTATTTCTACTTTTTGTTTATTTAGAGTTCTTGTGACCCAAAACGTCAAGAATGGTCAGAAAATCGGCTTGGACAATTTTCTAATAAATTTAATCCTTCAGTTTATGTTTCAGTTCAAAGAAATTTGAAAAAACGAAAGCTTTTAGTGTTTCTATTTAAAATTCTAAAATTCTGTGAAAACAAATCTAGCATGTTTTCACAAAAAAAGCAATATCCTCTTTAAACACTTGTTGCATAAATTACTAATCAGTGATTAATGACGGAACATCGCCTGGAGCTTTCAAATCTCTAAAGAAATTATATTTATTTGTCTTTTTATTCAACATTTTTTGTGTTTGTCTGAGGTAAAAATATTGGTCCTAGAGGACAAAAAATAACATCGAAAGAAAAGAAAGAAAATTGTAGTCAATGAAAATAATATTTGTAATTTTTCATTCGGTTTCCCTAAATACCAATTTAACAGAATTTTTCTGCAAATATTTTTAAAATCATAAAAGTTTAAAGTTGAGAGAATTAAAATTGTTTTTACTGTTGTTTTATGTGGGTTTTATCGAATTTATTATATAGCGTGGTTGAGTTTAACAAATATTTTAACAAAATTGCAGGTGATGGAATTTTTTGTGTAATGTTAGTATTTCAGGATTGGTTGAACAAATATTAAGCTGAAACAGAGTTTGGGGTAGAATATGTAAAATATTGTTTTTTCACCACACACTAGCTATGTAGCTAGAAGATGAACAAAAGGTTATAAAGACAAACTTATGTAGTACATTTCGGAAGGTCAAGACGTTCTTCAAAATACACTAGAAACAAATTCAAATAAAAACTAGCATCAGCAATGTATACCATGAGTTATTTATTTATATGGAGAATCTGACCTTCAAAATTTTATCCGATTTCCCTCAATACAATAATAAAGTTTATTCCATTGTTTTTCGTTATTATTTTACTATTTTAATCTAATTTCATGAATCAATTCTAGCGCGAAAACCAATTATACTTACAATGGTTAGATTATATCTTTACATTGTTTCCATTTCATATAACTTGAAGAATATTTATTTTTATTTACCAGGATATAAATTTATTGTATTATTTCTCTGTTTATTGAAATATCATTCAATTTAACAGTAATCAAGGATATACAATAAGAATAATTCTTGTTCAACTTCTCGGAAAAAATTGTCATTACAATATATCTGTTTGAAATTTTATTCTTAGAATAATAATCTAGAGAAGGAGATAATTTTATTATTATAAGTATATTAAGTATATTATAAATCAAAAAACAATTATAATATCTTCTTGTTTACTATTCATTGACTATGGTCAAAAGATTACTGGGTCAAAAGGATAAAATAACATTTTGTTTTTAATGCTAATGTGTTAAAAAGTAATACGAAATATATGCATAAATATATATGGGTAGCCTACGCGATTATTATGGCAGTTTATCGATATTTAAGTTTTGTTACAGAAGGATAGGATATAAAGTCAAAACGCTGTATGTTGATTATTTTCCGATTTGATAAATCGTTTAGACTAGACGATTTTGCATAAGTGGTCTGCAAAAAATCAAGACTAAAATGTATTATACTAATGTAAGTAAAAATTTTTGTGCGGAACAAATCCCATACCAATTATCAGAATATAACAGCAAATAATATATATCTCCTTGGGAATATGTATACAATATACACATAAATAAAATTTATGCACGATATTTTTTCGTATATCATAGAACGACGGAAAAGAACTTAAGATTCGTTATATAAGGAATTTATATTATATTTATCGTTTTTGTTTTTGAAATTTATTGAGTTTATATAAGTAAGAGATATAAGTTTATTTATTAGAAGTGTTGACTTACAATAGAGATTTGTTTCAATTGCTTATGTTTCATTACAATTATTTTAATTATAGAAACTTTGTTTACCTAATTTCCAATATTAATGTTTGATTCAAACTAAAGAATCCTGGAACCTGTTCTAGACCAAAGTGGAAACGCTAAACTAAAGTGACAGCCATCTTAATCGACAGTAACTTTGGCCAAATAAAACCGAAATATGTTTTCTTCGAACGAAAAAATGCGATAACCATAATTAGAAGAATAAATTAAATTACTCAATTCGTGGTAAATTTGTCTTATATGAAGTTAAAAAAGTCAGACAAGTGCGAATAAAATTTGCTCATCAAGGGCTCCGTGAATGTAAAAGAACACAATATCAAAAATTATTGACACAAAGTTGTGTTGTAATGTCTTTATATTTCCACACCATAGACGCATAAAAAAATAAATGTTAAATTGTAAATGTCAATAGTAAATTACAATCAAATCTACATTGATCAAAAATGGCAAAAAAAATATTAATTTGGCTTAAATCTTATCCATAGATGTTTTTGGTAACTTAAAAAAGATTCAATTACACCAGCCTGTAAATGTGTAGAGATACTACTACGTCTACCTATCCAAATCAAAACACATATAATAAGTTATAAAGGAATTCCCATGACGTAATTTCTTTTCTTATCAAAACAAAATAATAATAATTTAGTAAACAACATTTCATATGTTTACAATTATAAGTAAGCGAAATTTTATGAACTTTATGAATTATACATTACTCAAAGTGTGTCATCATATATCATGTTTCAAAACATTGAAACTAATTTTAAATAATTTTAATTATGATGATACAGATTTTATTAAGGGGAAAATAATAAGTAATTAAATTGACATATATATTATATGTACATTTTGCTAGAATTGCATTTTCTACATAATTAATTTGAAATAAATATATTGATTGATTTAAGTGGGGATTAGGAAAATGAAAATGCAAATCCAAAAATTGTATAAAAGAAAGTTTTCGAACAAATAAAAATCAGAATCAGTTTGAATTTAAATAGTGTTTTCTTTACTTTCTCTGATCCTCCTGACGACCTCAGTTGACGCACGTCAAACGGGTCTAACGGTTCTTTCCTTGGTGCAAAGTTGTTTCGGCAAACTGTATCGTTAAAAAACCGGACAGATTTGGACTTACGGACATATAGACGGCAGTGTTAAAGTTAGTCAACAAAAGTTTAAAGTATAATAAGTAATAAATACGCAGTCAGATCAAGGTAGTGTACAAATGTCGTTTACTCATGATATAGAGAACGATCATATGATATACACCCACCACAAATGGATTAAATTTGATTATTTTTTCGGTCAATCAAGTGTTGAAATTAGGGGGGGGGGGTATTCAGATAAAATTAAACTCAGTGATGACTGAGTCGTGATATAGCTTACTTTAGAGTTTTAAACGTTGTTAATGATTTCAAAAATGTTATTTTAAAACTGAAAAGAAAATAAATTTGCTTTTCATTTCAATTATTGTGTTAATATTGTAAAGGCTTTTTTATGGTTGTGAATTTAATATAATGTCAAAACCTCAATTGCATCTATTAAAATATGTAAACGAAATATGTTTTACATTGAAGAAATAAAATTCATTTGTTAAGCAAGTGTTATGTTATCAGTTTTGAAAATAAATTTTTAATTTTATGAAGGAAAACACGTCATCGCCAAATGGTACATGAACTTCGATGATGATGAAAAACAAAAATTAATTGAAGAAGTTCATGATGTTGTTACCGTATGAGATGCTAAACACAAAATTGTGTAATTCTATTTGTAAAAATTAATCGTCAAGTCCGTTTATGAAATTTTCGTGCAGTGACTTCATTATGTATTGCTTTTTTGTGGAGGAATTGATTAGTTTCTGCTTGAAAAAACCTGATAAAACCTTTAATTAACCATCAAGATAAACGAAGATGTGAAATAAAACATGAAGAAGACAACATAGAAGAAATAAATTAATGTAAGCTTTTAATTGAATTTTAATTTATATAATTTTTGATTTGTTTTTAAATAAATTATTTTTCATGTTAGCCAATTAATAGTTTTGTTAAATTATTCATTCTGTAATTCATAATATAAGAGATTTTCAATTGTAAATTCTGTTTGTCTTAGATTCAGTTTTCATATAGTTTTTTTGAGCTTTTCGGTGTAGTGTAAAGTTATAAATATTCGTATAAAAGTTCAAATATTGTAACAGTTTTAAAACTCAATTTCTTTTGTCTTTTTAATATATGAAACATTTTATAAAGTTTAAGAAGAAACTTTATTAAATATTGTTGTGGTTTATTTTCCAAAAAACTAGGTATTTACCGTATGTAAATTTAAAATAATAAAAAAAAACTTTATATCAAACAAAATATTGAATTTAATCTACTAATTAAGCAACAAAACAATTAAAAACAACAATACAGTGAATCACACAAAAACAGTTTATTGTAAAGTTTAGTTTAATTTTAGTGCTTTAAACTTGAAAAGGTGGCTTAAAAATAATAATTAACCATTGAACATTCACATTTATATATTTATAATAATCTTTACTGTTAATATAAATAATCGTCGCAAAAACAACCAAAAGGCTGTAAAAAAGCCGCGCCATGTTTTTCTATAGCTTGAAAGTATCATTTTTACTATAACAAATTAAATTCTTGAATCTTATTCTTTACAAAAACTTCTCAATAAGCTATATTATATAATTTAAGTAAGACTCTAGAACTATATATCATAATTCTAAAATATATAATAAATATGCACATTATATTAAAATTTATTTAAACAGAGGAAATATAATTTATTTTTTTTTCTATAAAAACCGCTCGCTTTCACTTACATATTTCTTGAACAAAAACCTTGACGCAACCTTTTCTTAATATGACAATAAAGCCAACCGCGGTTGATCCATAGTAATATTAGTATAAACATTATATTGAAATAACCATTGATTAAATAGCAATCTTAAATGAATCTCAATGAATGTTAAAATTCAGTACGAAAAGAAATTTATTGATAATGTTATTTCATAGTCATCGTTATATTGTTATAATTGCCATTTGCTAGATGTTCTTACAGCAAATCATGTCTAATATAAAATTAAGCATACCGTAATAATATAAAGGGAATTTCAAATAGATTACTATAAAAAAATATGATACTGACTTAATTAATATAATTAGAAGTCCACTGTTGAATTCATCGGCTTTTCACAGTCGTCTGACAATAGACTTTACGAATAACATTATTAAATTTATTGAGAAAAGGTCGCGCCAAGGTTTTTGTTCAAGAAATATGTAAGTGAAAGCGATCGGTTTTTATAGAAAAAAAAATTATATTTCGGCTGTTTAAATAAATTTTAATATATGTGTATATTTATTATATATTTTAGAATTATGATATGTAGTTCTAGAGTCTTACTTAAATTATATAATATAGCTAGATGTTTAGAAAACAAAATGCCATTAAGAAATTTTATAACTAGTGTTTTTGTAAAGAATAAGATACAAGAATTTAATTTGTTATAGTTAAAATGATAGTTTCAAGCTAAAGAAAAACATGGCGCGGCTTTTTTACAGCCTTTTGGTTGTTTTTGGGGCGATTTGACTGTTTTTTGTAAAGTTATAATATAATATGGGAGATTCAAATTATTATTATCCATATAAAATGTTTTCTACAGAGAACTTTACTCTCGATTTTTTATCAATCTAGATGCAATATTTAAAAAAATAAAAGTATCGTTTTTATATAAACAGGTCTCAACTCATGACATGAACAACTCATGAAAAAGTAAAAGAAATATTTGAAAATAAATCTAAAGCAATGCATTCGAAAAAGTATAAAATTATTACATACAACGGAAACATACACATCAAAACTACTATAGTCTAGTAGTTTTTATGTGTGTGTTTCCTAGTAACTATAGTCTTTGAATAATAATTTTAAAAAATTAACATAACAGTTTTATAAAAGTTCTTGAGGATAGCATAAAAGCTTAAATCGATTGTTATTTACTCTAAATAAATAATAAACAAAACAACATTCTGCGAAAAAAGATGTGAAATTAAGTGTTTCGCAATTAAACAATTTTTTAAAAATATTATTGATTATGTTGAGTCAAGTACCATTGGTGTCTTCCATAAACTTTATAGTCTATGATTGACTGAAAGTTTTAAAAAATTTCAGTTTTTACGGTTATATATGACCTCAATCTTGAAATCGGCACATATTTGTCATTTTCGCCTTATCTTACCACATAAATATACGTATATATATATATAATTCATGATTTTCATTTTCAGTGAGAAAGTCGTTGTGAATAATGGATAATAAATAATCAAGTCCTCACCATAAGGGTTTTGTTCTATTTTTTTAAAGTACGGAACCCTTAAAATAATAACAAAATTTTCTCAAATTCTTTTCTTTATATCTCATCAAGCATAAAAACACAAAAGTTTAAAGCCTACTAAATTATTTTTTAATCTCATCACTTCAAAATAATAACTGTTCTAAAATAAAATGAAATAAATTTAAAATTTACTATCGATATAACATTTGTTGGGTTCTCTCAGATAACAAATTTACATAATCGACCAAACAAATGTTTTCACAACTTCGTTTTCTTAACACATCAATAATAGGTCTTTTTACTGAAAGCATATTCTAAATATTTCAAATATCTTTATAATTACCAACTTCCATTTAATATATTAATAAAACATTTGATGGGTTTTCTGGACACATACATAACAAATATTTTTATCGAAAACAACTATACGTTTGCAAACTAATCTGGGTTCGTATTTAAGTTTTTTAACTGTTGTTAAATATTACCAATATTGAGGGATAATAAATTTCAATTCGCCTAATTTTGTGTTTTTCAATTATCTACACAATGATACTAAATTACTACATACATATTACCAATGCTACCAACGTGGTATAAAAATTTGTAAAAATATTTTAATTTTACTAAAAGTTTGGGAAAGCAAAATTTTGATTTTATAAACTTTCATAAAAAAGCATAAATGCTGACTTTCTTTTTACTAATGAGAAACATATAGTTAAATAAGATATACTTTTATTGATAACTTTGAATACAGTTGTAGAAAAAATGCACATTATTTGAAATGAAAATTTTAACCTTTAAAGCTATATCCGGTGCACAGTATATATACTAGTAGTGTCTTTCAAAACATGGCGCGCGAGACACTACCGCGTCTCTTGATTAAATCAAATTAATCAAAATGTAACGTATTTTTTGTTTCTAAAAGCAACAATTGAGTTATTTTTCACTTTTTTGTACCTCTTTTGTTTTTTCTGAAGTCGATTCTATTTTTTTTTTTAATTTTTTTATATTTTATAAAACGGTTTCATTTAACTTATGACTTTCGTAATAATGTAATAATAAATCGCTGAATTTTATCGTATTTTTATCTAGAATTATGTGCAAAAGAAAAAGATTTGAAAAAATTATTATTGTTTTTTTAATATTTTTGTTTGCCTTTTGTCATGTCAATTCAAATTACTTTTTTTTAAATCTTAAGAAAATTATGAAATATTAAAAATTATTTTTATGTGTAAGCCAAATATTTAACTTTTTAATATCTGATTTTTAAGCCTAGTTAGACCTTGGTCTTAAAAGGTCTTAAATGTGTTGTTTTGACTCATACTGTAAGTTTTAAAAAAATATTAGCCAAAAACCAATTCATGCAATTAATGCCGAGTGAGCAGCATAATTTTATTATTTTCAACTAAAATCTTATACAAGCGCATCTCTTTAAGTGGTCAAAAGGTCAAATAACTCAAAAGCTATAAAAAGAATTACGACAGGTGAAAAGAAAATTTAGTTATTAATTAGTACACCGGCTCCGTTGGCCAAACCAAAACGATTGTCGGTAGTAGAAGAACATCGTAATTTTGACTGACCAAAGATTATAGTGATAGAGTCAAAAATCCTCTGACTAATTAAACAATTATAACTTTTTAATTCAACTGGTCCTGATAATGTAATAACTGCTGAACGATAGCATACCAAATGAATGCAATCTACGACGTAAAAAATGCAATAAAGACCTAAGAAATGTCGCCGATTGGAGTGACCAAAACCTGGTCAATTTCAACTCTACCAAAACACAGCTGTTGATTGTTTCCAGATCAAAGACCGAGTTACCCAAAGATATTTTATTCAGTATGTGTGATGAACCAATAGGTGAATGTAAAAGCATTCGTTTATTGGGTGTCACAGTTTCAAATGACCTACTCTGGAACGATCATGTAATGACGATGGCAAAAATCGCGTCTAAAAAACTCGGCCTCCTAAATAGATGCAAAAAATTTTTCACTCCATACCAATTGCTCCATGTTTATAAGTCCTATATTCATCCCTGTATGGAGTACTGTTGTCAAGTTTGGGGTGCTGCTTCTGTTTCCATCTTGGCCCTCTTGGACTCTGTTCAAAAGCGGGCTATACGAATTGTGGGTGATCGAACTTTGACATCAAAACTTGATTCCCTTCAACATCGTCGCACTGTTGCTGACCTCGTTGTTTTTTACAAATATCGTCATCAGCAGTGCTCAGATGAAATCAGCAGCATCATGCTTCAAACTTATTCTTACCCCCGTTCCACTCGACAATTGGCTACCGCAACCAGTCAAACGGTCGAGATCCAACGCTGTCATACTGGTAGATCGCAGAAAGACTTCTTTGTCCGAATTGCATACAAATGGAATAGTTTGCCGGAATATTTAGTCTCAGGTGACTTCAACCCGCAGAGGTTTAAAAAAAGCGTTCATCATGACCTTAGAACGCCAGTTATTGTGGGACCTAGGTTTAGACCTAGGTCTTAAAAGGTATTTGTGTGTTGTTGTGATACATATTGTAAGCCCTATAACACAAAACATTTTATTAAAAAAAAAAAAAATAAAAAATGGTCAAACGAATGCAATCTACCTTTGCAATAGCATTTACTAGGGTCATGAAATGTATGCGAGGAATATATCCTGCCAAGAACTGGTTCTTTTTTTTAGAAAATACAAGAACCCGATATTGGTCTCATTATCATACTATATACAGAGCGGTCAAATAGCTCGAAACTGTTCTAGACTAAAAACTCAGATGCAAACGAACTAGGAAAGAGCAAAAAATGCATCGGTAGCTCTATAGTCAAGCAAAAAAGCCATGTGAAAGAGAATGCTATCTGGCAGCACATATAGTTCATGGATTTTACATCTCTGTATTTACACCGACCTTGATTAAGGTGTCATCATCTGAAGACAAGAAATTTTAGTACGATCAACCTGAAATCGGTGGAGAAAGGGCAAAGACTGGTCTGTATGTTTATCTGTGATTATATCGCTCCCAGATTGTGCTGTAAAAGGGGTTTTAGAATCCGATACTACCTTCTAGAGAAGATTCGAGGCTGTTGGGCTTGACAAAGGACGATATGGCACAAAACTTCATCTAGGTAGGTTTTGAAAGGAATCTGAAAACTATCTTTTTCTCAAAGAAACTAGGGGTATGAAGGCTTGGCGATAGCGGCTTCTTGGAACAGGATTCTCTGGAGTGTATGAGTGAACGAAGTGAGTTAAATGAAGTGAATGTTTGTTCGAACGTAAACCAAATAATATCGCTTTCACATTGATTGGCATAAGCACTTCCCAATAAATGAAATAAACATGTAGGAAAGCTAAACTTGCATAATACTAAATTTCAAAAATTAGAATTCTTGAGACAATTTTTTACTTTTAATTTTCAATCAAATGTTTGTTTTTATGAATTTTTTTCCATATAACTTGCCTAGTTTTTAGCATTTCTCTAGTTTAAATAAGGAAGAAAAATATGTTTGTCTATTTGCCGAATGGATGCGAGAAAATTTTTCGACTGATTTCAAATTTCATTTTGAAGTTTGCCTTGTCATTTGATCGTGATGGAATTCACTACGTAGACTTTTAGCGTGATTTTCTATAATATTGAAAACTTATAAAAAAAATTGACCGAGTTGGGGAGAAGCTCAATTGTTTATTTGCAACTGCATAAATTTATATCCTATCAATAGATTTTAATGAAATTTGGTTTTCTGAGTAAGGCGTAACAGTAAATAGTAACAGTTAGATAATACTAAGAAACTCAAGTGGTGGATAAAATAATCATTTTGTGTGATAATTGGTAGCATTATAGCTTTTTGTAGACATTATTTTTGCTATAGATCTCCGTCTTAAACTACAAACATTTACACAATATCAGTTTGCTTCCCAAATCTATGAAATCCTTTCGACAGACCAAAATTTTGACATCTTCAAGCCTGTGTCTCTATGTTTTTTATTTATTTAAAACCAAGCTGAAACTATTAATATTTAATATTACCATTGATATGTTTCTACTTGCCTTTCTTAGCAATTAGTAATTATTCTGTCAATATAAGCAATACTCTTTCACAATAAACAACAGGTGGACTGACTTCATATAAACTAAATATAATATATAATAGAGACATTAAATACAACTTCGTCATAATCGTATTTCCTAATTCATTTAGGTTTCATAATTTTTTATACCATTTGAATTTAATTTATTCTATATAGATATATTATATTAATTTTGGTACTTTGTTGTTACATTCTTTAAATAAAAGTCAAAATACAACAGAAACATTAACGCACATTTTACATATCTTAAGGATATTTTTTCTTACACCAAAATAAAAAATAAAACCAACAAAATGAGATAAAAGTTAAATGAAATAACAATATAATTTTTATTAAGAATGTTTTGGAATTTCTTATTTAATTAAGATTTAAGAAAATTATGTAAGAAAATTTTCAGTTTAATATTTTATTTTTGTTATCTTGAAGCGTGAAATTGAAGACGTGGCGAAGATGGTATCGATATTTAACTTATTTAAAGAAAAGAATTTTTAAGTTAAAATCAAGAAAATACTTTTTGTTATATTAGTATAAAAGAAGATAAGAAGATTTTGGGTGTAGGCTTATTTTTTTTAAAGAAGATAATTCAGCTGTCAATTTGATCAAAGTTTGAAAAAGTTTAGGTATATTGTTCGTGTTTGTCGTTATATAATGTCTATATTCTGATTTTTTTTACTTCGGTTAATAAATTAAGGAATTTCAAACTTTAGTTTTGAATCAGAGAAGGTGGATTTGTATCTATGTCAAAAATAAGAAGAATTTCAATAAATTTTTTTCAATTGACATTTAGATAAATTTCAAAAGAATTTATGGAATGCAAAACAAATATTCAAAACTAAAACAAAACTTATGGCTGTTAGAGAGGTGGGCGCTTGTAGAGTAGATTTTGATTTAAATGACAAAGGTTGGTTATTGATTTACGTCCTTACTAGAAACTGGTGTTTGTTTCTGTTTTTTCATTTTTAGAATTCTGGCGAACAAATGTGCACAACGTTCAATTTTATAATAATTGCAACAACAATTTATTAAATGGGCCACAACCGATTCCAAACAAAACAATAACATAACCTCCTAAAACTTATTTTTATTGATTAACGTTAGTCGAATATTTAATTATGTTCAAAAGATTGAAAATGTTTTTTTTAACCCGTTGACTTCATATGCAAATCACGATAAACTGATAACTTCACTGAAAATTTTAAATTAAAAAATCTACTGAAAATGGAATAACGGATAACATACGAAAAAAAAAGCAGATAAGAATCACCAGCAAAAATTTTATGATTATGTTTCCATCTGGTGAATATTTAATCCGCTTAACATGTAAAGCGATATTATCTTATGAACTACATAAAATGTATAATAACTAAATTATTTTATGGTTTGGGGTTGGTTGGTGATCATTCAAAGTTTATTTTAAAATAAATTGTTTTTTGCTGTATTGAATAAATGATTGGATCGTAAAATATGTTGTAATAATATATCAAATTTTTATTACTTGTCAGGATGGTTTTAAGATAAATTTTCATATGATGTATGCATGACCAAATAATGTCAGCCGAAGAGTACATTATTGCAAACAACTACATTGAAAACACTAAAGGTATTTGAAATAGAATGAAATTGATGTATTTGTGTAAATAAGAAGCTTTTTTGTATAACCAACATGAACAAACTGTTGCCATAACTTTTCCTTTTCCTAATTAATTTAAGAGAAAGTTATTATTAATTCTTGATCCCTTATGTTTTCATATGGATTAAATTTTTAAATTAAAAAAGCCTTTAATCCCTATCACCCTATCTTGTTGATGCAATATTGATTTTATCCGTAAGTAATTCCATACCTATTAAGTTACTTGATCACAAGCATCTATCAAACATGAATGCTTACGTCTGGAAAAAAAGACCCCAGATGCATATTTGATCTCAACACCAACTGGAAACGTGCATTGCAAAAACTGTCTTCTGCCCCGGCTTGAAATATTCTTAGGGAGTATTTTGTACCCGCAGTTGTAACGTTATTAACAATGCTATCCACATATATAAATTTCTAAATCGTATTAAAAAAAATTTCTCATGTGGGCAGTTTATTTTCTTTAATTGGACTCCTTGTCCATGTGTTCAAAAAATTAAAATCGTTTTAAAAATAGTCATAATTTTGTTTTCTCTTCATTTCAATGCCTTTGATTTTATAGTACCACCCTGTAGATATATTGTTGCATTGGTATTACATATATATATATATATATATATATATATATATATATATATATATATATATATATATATATATATATATATATATATATATATATATATATATATATATATATATATTTATATATATATATATATATATATATATATATATATATTTATATATATAAATAACAATATAAATAACGAAGCGGACGACAGTCAGTAGGGATATATTAAACTGAAAGGTAGTACAAAGAATCGCACTAAAATTATTATTGTGCAAAACAGGATTTTATAAAGAATTTGTAATTAACTAAATTATATTATTAAATAAATTAAATCTTCATATTTTATATATCATTCATTATATGGCGACCATGATATTAGTGAACTTGTGAAAAAAATTATAATAAAAGCGAAAAACCGAAAAAAACTACTTGCAAATCATGTATTTCTTTTTCTTTGTTGTAAATAAACGTTTGCATTCATAAAAAGCGTTAATTCACATACGATACTATGTTATACAAGTAATTGACATATACTTAACTAATCTTGGCTTTCAAAGCCCCGAAATCATCGTTTAAACTGCAATTAAATAGTTAAAAACTCAAAAATAGACGAGGAAATAAAACACTAAACCTAAGCAAATTGGCAGAGTAAGATGGATCAAGATGCGGTTTTTTGCATTCGATTCAGGAAGCGTTTTTTTTCACGTTTGTGAAGATAGTCACTTTCCGAAAAAAGCCTCTGGAGTACCTAGGGGCCAGGGCGGGTTATATACACCTCATCTCCTTGAACTTTCCATAAATTCAGCTCAAAATTGATCGAAGTTCGTTACACGGGGGTTTTTTAGGTCGCTGAACCCGAATATGATGTCGGCGATGAGCCTCGGAGTACCTAGGGCCCAGAGCGGGTATGTCTAACTCATCTCCTGGAATTTTACATTAATTAAGCTCGAAATTGATCGAAGCTCGTTACTCGAGGGTTTTGGGGCCACTGAACACGAATATGATGTCTACGATGACCTTCGGAGTACCTAGGGGCCAGGGCGGGTCTTATACACCTCATCTCCTGAAACTTTCCATAAATATAGCTCGAAATTGAGCGAAGCTCGTTGCTCGGGAGTTTTTGGCGTCGCTGAACACGAATATGATGTCGACGATGACCTTCGGAGTACCTAGGGCCCAGGGCGGGTATGTCTAGCTCATCTCTTGGAACTTTACATAAAGTCAACTCGAAATTGATCAAAGCTCGTTACTGGGGGTTTTGGTGCCGCTGAACACGAATATGATGTCTGCGATAACTTTCGGAGTACCTAGGGGCCAGGACGGGTATATACACCTCATCTCCTGGAACATTCCATAAATACAGCTCGAAATTGATCGAAGCTCGTTACTCGGGGGTTTTTGGGGTCGCTGAACACGAATATGATGTCAGCGATGACCTTCGGAGTACCTAGGGCCCAGGGAGGGTATGTCTAACTCATCTCCTGGAACTTTCCATTAATTCAGCTCGAAACTGATCGAAGCTCGTTACTCGAGGGTTTCTGGGGCCGCGGAACACGAATATGATGTCTGCGATGACCTTCGGAGTTCCTAGGGGCCAGAGCGGGTTATATACACCACATCTCCTGGAACTTTCCATAAATGCAGCTCGAAATTATTCGATGCAAAGAAATTCATAATTGGCAAGTAGTTTTTTCGGTTTTTCGCTTTTTTAATGAAATTTTTGTAAATAAACAATATTATATTTTAATTCTATATTAAAGTTGAGATTTCAATGAAAAAAATGAGTATTGGTAAAGTTCAAAAATCGAAAAATTTCCTAACCAAATTTTTCGATTGAAAATTAGGTCTTTTTTTATAATTTTCATCATAAAACATCGAAAATTAAATATTTCACTTTGAAAAAATTTGAAACTGTTTGAAACACAAAAAAGAACAGTTTCATTGATTTGCATGAAAATATAAAAACTTTTGCGATAGTTATAAATTAAAAACAAAAAAAAACGGTTTTTGCATTTTTCTCGATAATTTTGTGGTTATGGTCAATAATGTCCAGTAAAAAGTTTTAGATTTTTTTATTATCTACAAATTTTACATCTAATGATAGACTCGACAAAAAGATTTGTAGGCTTTATGGATTATTACCGAAAATTCATACCAAATTTGCTATAGCAAAGCCACTTAATTAGTTAACAAGATTAAAAAGTGTATTTAATTGGACACAAGAATGCCAAAACTCTTTTGAACAATTAAAAAATATGTTAATATTGAATCCACCTTCACTGCAGTATCCAGACTTTTCAATACCATTTATTATAACAGTGGACGCCTCAAAATACGCTGCTGGTGCAACTTTAAGTCAAGAATATAATGGCAAAGATTTACCTATCCCTTATGCCTCAAAAAGTTTTACAAAGGGCGAAATAAATAAATCGACAATAGAGAAGGAATTAGCAGCAATTCATTTTGCAATTCAACATTACCGACCATATATCTTTGGCACACACTTTAAAATAACAAGTGACCATAAACCTTTAATTCATCTGTTTTCTTTAAAAGATCCACCATCTAAATTAACTAGAATGAGATTAGATTTGAAGGAATACAACTTTACGGTGAAATACATAAAAGGAAGATCAAACGTCGTAGCAGATGCGCTATCAAGGATTACAATTGAGAACTTAAAAGAAATGCACGATGAACATGCACAAATGAACGTAATTACCAGATCAATGACTAAAAAAGTAAACAATCATGACAATAAAACAAATACAACGACACAGAGCAAATCATGCGATATTAAGCTAAAAGCATATGAAAGTAACAATGACATTAAATTACCTATACTAGTATTTAATACAAACGAAAATAATTTAAAAGTATATAGCAAACGAAAATTGATATTCAAAATTGATGCATCAGATATTAATGATGTACTGACACAAGAGTCAGCAATCATCATCTAGGAATAAAATTGTTTATAGTGAATCAATATTAGTATTGTTTCTAAAAGAGCTTGAAAATTAAATTAGAAATAATACAAATATATACAGACGACAATATATTTACATTGTTCAGTATTCATGATTTCAAAATAATTAGTAACAAGATTTTACAAAAACTACAAATAGCAATAGTTAAGAAACCTATATATATATATATATATATATATATATATATATATATATATATATATATATATATATATATATATATATATATATATATATATATATATATATATATATATATATATATATATATATATATATATATATATATATATATATATATATATATATATATATATATATATATATATATATATATATATATACATATATTTTTTTGAGGAAGAAAAACTAAATTTACTAAATCAAAATCACAATGATCCCATTTTGAGAGGTCATTCAGACCAAAAAAGATTGTAAGCAAAACTAAGAGCAAACTTTTATTGGAAAAAGATGAATAAAGACGTAGTCAGGTGTGTACGAAATTGTGATAATTGCCAGAAAAACAAGGCTAAAGTAGGAAATATTGAGCCATTAGAAATAACAAATGCACCCCAGAAATTTTTTGATGTTATAGTAATAGATACAATTGGTCCCTTTAAAAAACCCATCAATGGAAACCTGTACGGTGTAACCATGATTTGTAATCTAACAAAATTTCTTATTATCGTCCCAATACCATTAAAGAAGCTAAAACAG
This sequence comes from Diogma glabrata, assembly GCA_963693315.1. NCBI lineage: Eukaryota > Metazoa > Arthropoda > Insecta > Diptera > Cylindrotomidae > Diogma > Diogma glabrata. The sequence continues at coordinate 373,998,568 of OY856187.1, read as the reverse complement.
TTGCTAAGGCAATAGTTGACTATGGAATTCTTGTATATGGCCCTATGAAATTTATCAGATCGTGGAACGTAATATATAAATCATCAATTTTAAGTTATTTAAACTACTAAACATTGAGCAAATGGCGTCAACAGCTTATCACCACGTAACCTTAGGATCTATAGAACGAAACCATAGAATTTTAAACGAATATCTTAGATCTTATATTAATGAAAACCAGGATAATTGGGATGAATATCTTAAATATTTTTCCTATTTTTACAGTATCACACCAAGCACAACTTTCCAACTAAAGTTCTCACCTTTCGAACTTGTTTTTGCGAAAAAACTAACATTCCAGATTTCTTATTAGATAATAAAATAGATCCTATTTACTATTTTGATAGCTATGCCAAGGAAATTAAATTTCAGTTACAAACTTCACTCAAATTAGCCCAACAATTTCTAAATCTATCTAAAGTAAAAAACAAAGAGTACTACGATAGAAAAATAAAAATAGAAAATTATGAAATTAATGATTTAGTCCTTATAAAAAAAAAATAGAAATAAACTAGACCCAATGCACATTGGACCATTCAGAATAATAGAAATTCAAAAAACCAATGTAAAAGTAATTGATAACGAGAAAAATTAAAAAATTGTCCATAAAAATAGAATTACTAAGTACAAAAACTAACTAATTATTTTCATCCCTAAGCAAAAAAAAATTTATTAAAATAATCATGTAATTAATTGTTAGCATAAAAAAAAAATAAAATAAAACAAAAGAAATAATAAAATTGAAAAATAATGTATAATTAATCTAAATACTTAAAAAAATACTTTTAATAAGTTATCCTATAGTAATGTATAATAATGGATAAATTAAAATATATTAATAACAAATGACTGTAAGGATTTGTCAATTAAGATATGGCAATAAGGCCTGTGTCATTCTCAAATGAAGACAAATCCATCCACTCATTTAAAAAAAAAATTTTAATAGGAATTTACAAGAAATAATAATAATAATAACTTTAATATGAATTTAAAAAAAAAACATAATAATAATAAGTTTAATATAATTAAAAAAAAATTATTATTATTATGTTTTTTTATTCTATAAAGGGAAGGTGTAGTACCACCCTGTAGATATATTGTTGTATTGGTATTACATATATATACGTATGGGGCATTTCATATCAAGTGAGACAACTTTTGAAACCGATGTCTTCCGATCAGGATGAAATTTGCACCAAGGTTAGTCCTATTGGATAGTAATTTAGACACAATTTTTCAACAAGATTGGTCAAGAACTCACTGAGTTAGAGAGGGTCAAAATTTGACATTTTGGCCAAATATGTGTTTTTTCTCGTCCATGTAACTAATTACCTACTGTTCTTAGCAAAATTTGTCCCATTCCCATATAGTTTAGATAGTTTAGATAGATAGAAAAAAAAAGAAAAAATTTAAAAACAGAAAAAATAATTTTTGAATTTTGTTTTGCAAAATCAAAAACTTTTTTGACTTTTCCTCAAAAACGGCCCTTTTTTCTTTTTTTTTTATCAAAAGAAAGCTAAGACCTCTTCCTTTAAGAGCTTTTTGGTCGCTTGGTGGGATGCGAGTGGGATATCTATCAAAATAAATGTTTTGTAACTCAAGATTGGTTTTCAATTTTTAGCGTATGCACTATTTTGAATTTTTTACTATTTGTGTGCAATTGTTTCTAAAACTCCAAAAATAAAACTTATACTGAGCAACTAGACAAACCAACCTTTCCGACAGTATGTAATATACCTAACTAAAATTTCATACCCTCGATACTGTAACTCCCACAATATGTTAACTTTCTTTTGATAAAAAAAAAAGAAAAAAAGGGGCCTTTTTTGAAAAAAAGTCAAAAAAGTTTTTGATTTTGCAAAACAAAATTCAAAAACTATTTTTTTTGTTTTTAAATTTTTCACATCGCATCAGAAGAAACTTTAGTTACCAGAGGTGAAATTCCTGGATATGAAATTATCGGAGCAACATTTCATAAATCGTATGGAACTGCAACGTTTGTAAAATGTGCTCTTTAAAATGTAAAACTAGTGGAAACCTCTTCAACAGACGATGTTTTTATCGTAACAATTGAGGTTGGTGGAACAAATATTATCAATATATATAAACCACCAAACACAGCCTGGCCGACTAATGTGCTCCCTTCATATGACAAGCCGAGCATCTATATTGGTGACTTTAACAGTCATCACACACTATGGAAATATCTGAATGATGACATCAACGGTATCAGACTTGTAAATTGGTCTGAACAGTAAAACTTGCATCTCATATTCGACGCGAAAGACCTTGGTACTTTTAAATCTGGCCGATGGCGCAGAGATTACAACCCAGACCTATGTTTCGTTGCATCTAATTCTAAAGGTCAACCGATCCATGCTTTAAGACAAGTGTTATTGGGTTTCCCACATTCTCAGCATCGACCAGTAATAGTAGAGGCTGGAATACATATCCCGATGATACATTCCATACCGAAACCTAGATGGAATTTTTCAAAGGCTTCATGGCAAAGTTTTTCTAAAGACTTAGATGCTTCTGTACGATTTATTCCACCAGTTGTAAAGAACTACGACCGTTTCGTTGGCGCTACTCTAACAACTGCAAAAAAATTCATACCGTGAGGCTATCGTATGGAATATATTCCAGGATGGAATGAGGAAAGTGAAAGACTTTTCAATGAATTCGAAGAAAGTGGAGACCCAGAAATAGCTGATGATCTATTAAGATCCTTAGATTCTAATCGACAAGAAAAGTGGATGTGTGCTATGGAAAATATGGATTTTACACATTCTAGTAGAAAAGCATGGAGTCAAATACGAAAATTTGGTGCTGGGAAAAAGAAATTTGCTGATAAAACAAACATCAATCCAAATTTAATAGCGAACAGGATAGTAAACGTGTCAAGAGTTGAACCACATAAAGAACTTTCAAAAACCATTCTGTTAAATCTTAAAAACTTGAAATGAAACACACCAAGATCTTCCGAATATTGTCGCCCTTTCACCATCGAAGAGATTGCAGCTTCATTATCGGACATGAAATCGGGCAAAGCAGCTGGCTTCGATAATGTCTATCCAGAATTCCTTAAAAATTGCGTAGAAAATACCGGAAAATGGCTTGCTCGCTTCTACACCAACATAATGGAAACTGCAATATTACCAAACGTTTTCAAGAAAACGAAAATTATAGCATTGTTGAAACAAGAAAAGATAATAGAAAATCCGGAAAGTTATAGACCAATCGCACTGCTAAATGTCTGCTACAAAGTATTAGAACGATTAATTTACATCCGAATTGTAACGAAAATCGATGAGGTTTTACCTCCAGAATACGCCGGTTTTCGTCGTGGACGCAATTGCACAGATCAAGTTTTGTCACTAACCAACTATATCGAACTTGGGTTCCAAAAAAAATTAAAAACGTGTGTTGTTTTCATAGGCCTAACAGCGGCTTATGACACCGTTTGGCGAAAAGGCCTAATATATAAGCTGCTCAATATTATTCCATGCCTTAAAATTGCTCAGGTAATCAACAATATGCTCACAAACCACCTTTTCCAAGTCTATCCAAACAATGAGAAGAGTTCTTTCAGGAAATTGAGTAATGGTCTCCCACAAGGATCAGTATTGGCTCCATTGATTTTCAACATTTACTTGATCGATTTACCAACAACTCAATCAAGAAAATTTGGATATGCCGTTGATATAGCAATTGCAATTCAATCGAATCAATTTTCAATTACTGAAAACATTTTGGAGGAAGATCTAATAATACTGGGAAATTTTTTCAAGAAATGGAGATTATGTCCAAGCATGGATAAAACTGAAGTTTGTTGTTTCCATTTAAACAACAAAGAAGCAAATACAAAATTGTTGGTTTTAAACGGAAAACAACTTACACAGATTTTTAATCCGAAATATTTGGGTCACACATTGGACAGATCACTTACACACAAAGAAAATTGCTTGAAGCTTGAGGTCAAATTAAAGACAAGAAATAATATCATACAAAAACTTACGGGATCAACATGGGGGGCTTCTGCGAATGTATTGAGAACATCTGCTATGGCTCTTGTTTTCTCCTCAGCTGAATATTGTGCGCCTGTTTGGTTGAAAAGTACACACGCAACCAAAATCAATGTACAACTAAAAACAACAATGCGTATTATCACCGGAGCAATCAACCCGACACCAATAGAATGGCTTCCAGTTTTATCAAACATTGAACCTCTGCATTCGCGACGATCTCAGGCCTTATTAAAAGAATATGGTAAAATAATGGACAGTAAACTACTTCCAGCATATCAAGATCTCGTTATACCATATTTTCATCGATTGAAATCTCGTAACCCACCTGCATTTTTCTTTGAAGAACTCAAAGCAAGTAATTTTAACAAAAAAGAATGATGGAAAAATGAATGGACATCTTTCAAATCTAATAATTCTTTATTACTGGACATAACAGACCCCAATATCAAATTGAATGGCTTTGACATTCCACGTAATTTATGGGTGAAATTGAACAGAATCCGGACATTAAATGGAAGATGTGCTGATTCTTTTTACAAATGGGGAGTAGTAACGTCACCGTCTTGTGATTGAGGAGCACAAAAGCAAACAATTCGTCAAATCGTCTCCGAATGCCCCTTACGCTCTTATCATGGACCAATAACAGATTTTATGGACGCAACACCGAATTCACTCGAATGGCTGAAAAATCTCGACGTTGAAATTTGAGTTTCGTTGATTCTTAACTAATTGTTTTTATCACTGTACAAATGTATCCATACGCTAAATAAAATCATATGCGTGATTGAATATAATACTATTTATTTGGTTTTTCTATGTGTTTGTTTATGGGAATGCCAAACAGTTATTATCGTTCTTAGCCAATTAGTAAAAAGTTGTAAGGCTTATTTTGATTTTATGGTAAATTTAGGGATTGGTTGATTTAAATTTGTCTGTCGATTTGTTCCCTTTTGTTTTTTTGGTGTTGCTTTGCTCTTGAGTGAATAAATTCATAGTAAAACTGCAGGAATTGTCAAGGTTGTCAAAACTAATAGTTTTTTTCATTTAAATCTAAATTTATTAGATTTGTTAAAGTTTAGAATGACGAGTTTAAGTACTGCCTACATAATACGTTTCACAATAGAAATGTTAAAATTGATTTAATATACACATTCGTATAAAAACATAAACATCCTCAAGCCCTGAATAAAACCTCAAAGATTAAGTTATGGTGGAGGGGGGGAATATGTTAAAATCTAAAACTGGTGAACTATGTTAACCACAGCATGTGCAACTAATAACGTTACCCGTTTCAGAAAAACTATCTAGAGATGACGATTTAAATAAACACTTACAACCACAACCCTAGTGTGCCATCCAAAGTAAGTTTGTTGGTACCAGGAGGTAACAAGCTATTCCAAGTCCAGTTTCTCTTAAACAAGATATTCTAAGAGCATAATTTGTCTTGCCCGGCTCATTATCAGTTGTTAAATGACTGACCACTACTTGCGCGAAGAAAATTGCAATATATAAATAAATCTACATAAACAAAAGGAAGATCACTGCAAGAAATCACGTGGTTAATGTAGATCATATGTTTTAGAAGTCGTTTCTTACAAAAACGCATTTGTTAAGAGTATATAAAATTGTACATATCGGATAAACTATCATCCTCAATAAATCTCCAGAATCACCTGTTCATTATATTTTCACCTTTGGCACTCAAATTATTCACTTAACATTAAAGTGAGCTTCACAGATAAATTAAAATGTCTTTCTAATACCGATGTCACACAGTATAAAGATGCGATTATGTCTTTTTAAAAAAATGGAAAACGCAAAAACCTTAGTGTTTCAGACCTTTCGTGTATTAAGCAGACTCTATAAAAACATAAGTTAACAGCTTTGTAAAATCTCTGTTTGAGGAAGCCTTAAACCATTGTTAATAAAGTTTTTTATTCTTTTCCATTAAATTTAAAAGACAAATTAAACCACATTTTGCATTTCAATCAACGTCTTTTAAATGTGTGTCGTTAACCATATAATTTACTTTGTCTGAAACTCATTCCTATCTCAAAAAAATAACCTCAATCATTTCAACCACAATCTGCTCTTTCAAATTCATTCTTAACATTTTAATAAGATATCCTTTGAACAATTCTTACAAAATCTTTCTTTTCATTTAAAATATTAAAAACAAAATTTAACCAAAGAAAAGGCTTAAACTCAAAGAAAGGATAAAAAAATAATGAATTAGAATTGATTGCTTCATATTATCTTAAAATGAAAATATACTAAGAAGTAATAAAATGTTTTATCATTTATATAAAATGAAAATTTTGTTGTACATTTTCTTTTTGCTTCTAAAATGTTTCTTCTCTTCAAGAGGGATTATTTTGTTTTATTGTTTTTATGGGAAAAGCTAAGAAAAAAGGAGCATTTTTTGTATATAAAAACATTATGTTGTTATTTATGTTTTGGTTTGGAGATTGAATAGGGGATAAGTCGTAAAGTGATTGACACGTATAACTTTGCTTCATTCTGTATTATTATTAGTAAATTAATTTTGAAAAAACAAAACTTTAGCAGAAATTTATATTTTGGGAATAAAAAGTTTATAAGAAATTGCATTTTAATTGTTTAAATTAAAAGAAATAAAACTGTTAGTGTCTTAAGTAGACGATGGTATGTCAGTGTATATGGAATGAGTGTCTCAAATTTGATGTTGCATAGATGTTTAGATGTTGTGCAACTATTACAAAAATATATAATAAAGCAAGTTTGTATACTTATCTATTATTAATGCGATAGAGCTTTTAAAATACGCCGTTTGGTAGATCCTTTCATGTGCATCTAAACTTCTCAAGTGTGAATAACAATAATGGAGTAGTAAGGAGTATTGCGTTTTTCATCTTCAAATGGCGATATTATTTTTCAGGAAAATTAAAAATGGTCAAGTTCAAATTTCGACTTTTTCACCTGCGTAGATCACGTTTTTCATTCATAGTACTCTTTCAATTTCATATTTAAAAAATAAAAATACAACTTATTTTACAATTTTATTAAAGTATATAGTTTGGGCATATAGGGCGCTCCAACCTGCATGAAAAATGAAAATTTTGCCAATCCGAAGTAACTTTGAAATTAAATTTCTCAAGAATAGGATACCGATCCCAGCAGATTTGGGGGTAAATTAACCGTCATGCGTTCTATCAAAAATATTATATACAAATATATAAAATATTTCCTCCTTCTATCATATATTTGTTTAATACAAAATTATTTTAATCAAATTTAATCTTACAAAAATTTTAATTTTTTCATACCAAAAAGGTTTATATAACAGATTTCAAAATCCTTTACGGTTGGTTTTGTTTTGTTTTGTTTACCTTTGTGTTATTTTATTTTTTCTAACATATCCTATTTTTCCTCCACGAATCTACCTTCTAAAGTTCTGTCACGACACCGGATTGACCAATAATTCCCTTTATCTTTCGCTCAAGAAATTTCGGTTGAAAATATAAAATTTCAGTGTTACAAAAATAGTTCCGTTGTATATATACTTAACATATATATAACAATTTATTTACAAAGTTCTAACTATGGTTTTATCCTCTTCCATACTATTAATAACAACTTTGTTTGTATGTTTTTCCCATATTAATAGCATGCATTATTGTATTATTTTCTTAACCCACTGAATAATGAACTTAAGTTATTATCTTAACGTTCGTTAAATTTGAAATTACGAATTACGAATTACAAATTACGAAAATTTTCCTACAAGGAATGATCATTATTGATCATACCTTATGTTTGTATTAATCAAATTGTGTTGGTTGTATATATATTATTTTTGAAATATCAATTACAATTGCTTTTCTATTTTTCTCAAAAATCAAATTTAAGTTTAATTCTCCTATTTTTTGTAGTTGAATTTAGCCGATGGGTTGTGATTTCAAAATGAACAAAAATATAAATTTGATTCCATAATTTTCTTGCCGTATTTTATATTTTTTTTATTTTTTTCTATCATATAAAAACTAGAACTTTTTTCTTCTCAACTAAAACAACAAAGATTTATTCTTTTAATTGAGAAATTTTTTTTTCTGTTTTATGTAATGCATCCTACTAGAAGGATCTTTGGATATCCATGTAATAAAAATAAAACAAAAATTAGTAAAAAAGGCCATAATTCGATAATACTCTCGCAATTGAAAATTCTCCAAACGAAACGAAAATATTCACATAATATGGGACCATTTCTAGATCTGCAAGTCAAGCTCATACTTCAACAAGGTGCATGTTTGGTCTAAACTTTCAGTTTGTATGTCTTTCGCAAACATTTGTAACAATCCATTTTCTGAATTTCAAAAAGTAAACGTTCGCTCCTTGCTTGTTTGGTCAATTTTTGTAGAAATGTAAAAATTCTTTCTTCAAACATTAAAACAATTAGTGGAACTCAAGGATTTTACTATTTCTAACCGGATATCACTACACCCGATAAAATAATTGCCAAAATGTTTTCCTTTTCCGATAATCAGAAATATTTCAATTTAAAGGAAAAAAGAATATATAAATAAATTTTTAATGTATTTGTTTATAATATTAATATTTTTTCATTAAATTATGATTTTTAAAGAAAAGAATATTTATTTATAATATTCTTATTCTCATGCTCGTGTTAAGATGTTGAAAGTATATCAACATCTTCTATCTTTGGGATCTCCAATTCTTATTCTTAATAAAAACCTGTTTTTCAAGAGTAATGCACAGAATATGTTTCAAATTTAGTACAGGTGTCAAAATATAAAATTTTCTATATATTAGATTCACATATAGTAAAGAATAATTAACTTGAACATTTTTTGCTTTAGTTTTATTTTAATTTAACCCAATGAAATTCTCTAAAATGTAATGTCATCATTCAATTTCACCAACAACATTTGAATTATACTAATAAAATAACAAATAGTTATACGTTTGGCTTACTGCGATATTAAAAATTATCAAATCATTTTTGAAATAATTCACTGATATCCCAGTAGGCCAATGTATAATTCATAAAAAATATATAAAGAAATGAAAAATGCCAAAAATTTTCTAAACGAATTCCCCTCGTTCGTTGGTAAATTCTCATAATTTTTAATTTTAAAAAATGGCTCAAGCAAGTGGTATTGATCGGCCTATTGCCTCGTGCTATTATCAATATACTTGCTTTCGAAGTTTTTGCTAAAAAATTATTTCGAATTATCACCGCCCTTGCGAAATTACTACTGATAAAAAAACCTGTGAATTTTTCAAATACTAAACTTACTGTAGATCCTGCGCTACATTTTTGGTCCACTTAAGACAGACGATGGAGAGTATAGAACCCGGTATAACTTTGAGATCAGAGACCTTCTTGAGGGTCCTGATATAATAGGTTGTATCCGTTCTAATAGGATTGCTTGGTTTGGGCATGTTCTACGAGCCGATTCACAGTCTGGAATGATTAGAAAAATGTACGTTAGTACCCCAGGGAGTGGTAGACCGCGAGGAAGACCACGACTACAATGGGTGACTGACGTAATAAACGACCTTAAAAAAATCGGCTGCCATGGTAATTATGTCGCTGTTGCGAATGACCGTGGTGAATATTCAAAGCTGATTAGCCTGGCAACGCTCCTACATGGAGCATGAGCGCCTTTAAAAAAAAAAAAAAAAAAAAAACTTTAAAAAATCGTATAAAAAAATCCATTAGGAATCTCTCATTTTTTATTTTGTAATTTCATAGCTGTGTCTGTTAACTTTAAAATTTGTGAAAAACAAAAAAAAAGACGATTTTTGAAATATGAGCTTTGAAGTAAACCAAGGTTTAACGCGCCTCCTAGCTGAAAAGAGAAACCTTATTAATTTCCAACCTACAAATTTCGATTATTCAACTATTTGTAGAGGATAATATATTTAAATTTAAATAATTAATCTCTACAAACATAAACGACCATTTATTCATGACACGAACCGTCTAAATAATGATCGACAATGTAGTGTCATAGAATTAATTTATCAATCAATTAATTAATTCAAAAAAACTAACTAATACAACATCGAAATCGATTTTCGCTCTACATATTTTTCTTTTGCTTACAAACATATGCGTAAATCGCATAAAATTAGTAGCACCTATTAACAAAACATTGACACCATTACCAAAACTACGTGAAAAAGCCTCAAAAATTCAACATCGCATAACGCCGATTCAGAATACTCAAAAAAAATCCAGTCATTTCTTTTTTTCCCTCGTCAATACGAACAATATATCAAAATTTTAGATTTTTAGGTAGATTTCATATAAAAATCTACCTATTGCAATGACCGTCATCTCGGAATTTCGGAAAAATTTTGATGCCAAACGACTATATATGTAAAGCGGAGACGAAAAAACAAAAAAAAAAAATTATATATATGTATATATATATATATATATATATATATATATAACGATATGAGGTATAACGGAATTTAGCGGCACTCTCACGGTCGCATTTTTCGACCTAGACCAAAAATTTTTTCTGAGCGTGTTGCGACAAACAATATCTTGGATAAATTTGACAACTGGCCATATCCGGGTACAGGTTAAGAGTCTAGAGCCTTAAAACTGTCAAAAACAAAGCGTTATAACGGCCGTTTAGGGCAAAATATGTAAACAAAATTTATAAATATTAATTATTTGAACATATTTCTATCATTTTTTAAAAAGCCCGACATCTGCAATAAAAGGTTCTTTAGCTATCTGCAATAAACTGTGTCAAGTACAACGGCATTTAGCGGCACTTTCACGGTCGCATTTTTTCACTTACGCTAAAAACATTTTCTGGGTATATTGCGGCAAACAGTCTCCTAAATATGTTTGACAATTGGTCATATCGAGGTACAGGTTAAGTGCCTAGAGCCCAAAAACTGTATAAAATAATGTTTATTTTTAAAGTTAGTTTAATACTTCTGTTTTTAATTAGTATTTTTTATAAAGTAATCTGATAAATCCGATTCTAATTGCACACATAACTGTCTGATCCCGAAATCTACCTTTTTCTAGCGGATATACCTGCCGTTCGGACTTTTTTAAATATCAAAAATTTAAAAATCGACAAAAAATGTACGTTTTCAAAATAATAGCCCTCCAATTTCTGCACTGTGTATTTTTTGGTCTTACGGTATTTCACATTTGCTAAGATTTGTGATTGTTTATTTTTCTGGATTTCAAAAAGCTGAGGTTTTTTGCGATATTTTTAATCAAAAAATAATTTGCAAATATGCGCTAGAAGGATGTCCATATAATCAAAATTACTCAAAATAAATCGATAGAAGGCATAATGTTTTTTTTCTCTTCTATGATTACCTCTTTATTAAAAGAATAATTTTTTCTGTCCAACTCATTTGTTATTGTGCTCTTTATATTAAGTTTAAAATAAATTTAAGTTACCGGCATCAGCCAACGCGTAGAGGAAGAGTGCACCAGGAACTTGGTTTTGCTCACCGTTTTAAACGTTTCGGTATTTTGCATGCAAATTTCGTTTAGTATGGATAAATTAATGCATATCAACAACACTAAGCATAATTATGTTTTAACTTTGCTAAACTTGGTTAACTTAATTAACGTAGATTTAATGTTCTACAAATTTTACAGCAAGTAACACTTATAAAAATTACACTTCTTTATTCAAACCACAACATTCTATTCATCGTTTCTTATTTTCATTTCATGTAATGTATCCCACGATGAAAATTATAATGTTAAACGTAGAACAGAAACCTTATAATTATTATAATTTTTTTCTGTAAAAAGAAAACGAACACTAGAAAAACTTTTTGATACAGGAACAAAACGATGAGGAAAAAAATACTCAGAAACCATAAACGAACATTAATGCTTAAAGCAAAAATTTATAAAATTTAAAGTTCATTGTCAAAACCAGTTTTTAAAGTTCTTTTTAAGTTCAAGAAAAGATACACACAAAGTGGAAAATCTTGGTTTTTCTATTATTGTTTTTTCATTCTTCAATCACGAAATAAATTGTAGTACATACATAAAACAGGTAAGTTACCGAAAATGTTTCCAATATCTTCAGGTATTATATAAATAAAACTCGACAATTGTGCCTTCTAGCAATATTTTGTTTATTTTATCCCATAGTAATTTTTCATGATTTAAGTCAATAAAAGGAAAAATAAAATCTAGAATTCATTTACTTTTCCTCCTTCGTTGAAAAAAGGAAAAATAAGTTTATGGATTTGTCGTATTTTTGTTCTGTTCAGAAGAAATTTTGATTATCAGATATTTTGGAAAATTCTTGTGATGATGGAAAAAGTCGTAAATTTAATATGTTGTCATTTATACGATACCATGGACTGATTCACAAAGGAGGATGATTTTTTATATTGTATCAATTTTGTTCTTCATTATTTCCGTTCAAACTATTTTGCCTTTGTCTTAAAGCATACATCGGTGGACTGCTATATCATATCGGTATAGTCGATTTACAAGTTATGTTAAGTTGTTCATTTTACACCAAACAAATAAAATTGAATGAATTAAAATGTGCAATAAGTTCTTTGATATTCTGTTTCTGAGAAAAAAAGTTGAATATATTTTTTTTTCAGTTTCAAAGTTGAACTTTAGTTTTATATTGCCAAGCTAGTGGGGATGCGATAAAAACAAGAAAATATTTTTCAATTAACCTATATTCGTTTTTTGTTGGTATTTCTAAAATAATGGAATGTCTGAAATAGATATATAAATTGTTTGCTTTCCTCGTAGTTTTTTTTATCCAACATTCAGAATTAATGAAATAAAAAATTGATGTTATTTTTTCTTAGATAAAAAATGACTTTAGAAATTATTTGGTTTGGAATTTGTAATAGATTTTACTTTCGATATTTGGTACAATATGTCTGATTATAAATTAACAGTTAAAACAAGTATCAAATGTCTTACTTAAAAGTTGTTCATATAAATTCAAAAAGGCGGTACCTTCAAACATTCGATATTACGTAAAGTTAATCAAAGTCATGTTGACAAAATGGTGTAAAACTAGTTACGTTTAAGATTTAACATGTTACAGTTACAAATTTAAATAGAATAGCATTATGAATACTGAACCCGTTACTATATTTTTGGTTCAAAATTTACCTTTCTATCACTAGCAAAATTTCTGACATAATTTCCTACACAAGAAGTGATTTTATCTAGCATGGAGCGTGATCTTTGTACTATTTATCATCAGAACTATCCCTTTATAGCCAGCAGAGGGTCTGTTAGCCATATACCTTATAATTTTTGTCCAACTAACTACCATTGGATCAATCTACCATTATTCGTATAATACTCTGTAGAAATGAACATCTTTGTCTTCCTAACCCATGTAAACCAAATGATCAAAACAAAAAAACAACTAGAAAAAAAATGTCAAAACTAAATAATATAGGAAGTTCAACTGCACTTGCTTGAAGCCCAAAGGGCATATATTTCCGGTGAGTGTAAAGTCACCATGGTTAAAGTTAAAAGAACTGGAGCTGACAACAACTTTGATCACCCGAATGAATAAAAGAAATTGTAAAATTCCGTTTTCACCATAGCACTGAAAAATTTGAAACATTTAGTTTAATTGCCATGGTCTTAGGGAACTTAGGGTAGGAAGAACGCAGACCCGTTCATTCAATCGCCCTATTTCAAGACCAACCTCTTTATTCTCCACACAGGATGTTCCTGTGGTGCCTTTAGCTTGCCAGGGAACAGTGAGAAGAACAATGCTAACCTTTGACTTTCTGAGTCATAGTTAATTCACCTCCGTCCTCCGGTTGTCCATCGATTTCAATGAAAAACTCTTTCAAAACTTTGTTTTTTGTTTATAACAAAAATTATAACAAAATCAAAAATTGTAACTTATTCCAAAATTTTAAAAATTATAATAAAATCAAAAATTTAAAATTTTTCCAAAAATATTCCAAAAATTCTTACAAAATCAAAAATTGAAACATTTTTCAAAATTCAAAAATTCTATTTTTTTTTTCAAAATTCTAAAAATATTCCAAAAATTAGAATAAAATCAAAAATTTAAACTTTTTCTAAATTCTAATAATATTCCAAAAATTCTTAAAAATTCAAACTTTTTCCAAAACTCTAAAAATATTGCAAAAATTATAACAATATCAAAAATTGAAACTTTTTCCATAATTATAAAAATTATAATACATAAAATCAAAAATTTAAAATTTTCCAAAATTCCAAAAATATCATTTTTTTGACACATGTGATATTGTTTTTTTGACTAACTTATAATTCTCAATAATAATAATAAAATTTCATGTCGTACAAACAATTAATTTTATTTTTCCAAAAAATTAGGTAAAAAAATAAATAAAAATCTTTCTTTTGACCAAGTGTGTCAGGGAATGTGTGTATTAGGGAAAAAATAAATAAACCGAAGTAAAATCTTTCTTTTGACACACGTGACAACATTTTTTTGACAAACTTATAATGCCGTAATTCTCAATAATAACAATAAAATTTTATTTCAAACAAAATTTTAATTTAATTTTTTTCCAAAAAATTGGGTAAAAAAATAAATAAAAATCATTCTTTTGATACAATTGATAACATTTTTTTGACAAACTTATAAGACAAAAATCTAGATTTTGGTCTCACATACCAAACCCGACCATCAAGATTTCTGCAAATTCAATGTTCCTACTCGTAATCACTTAAAATGGACGTTTTTTAAGCAAAAAATATGCAAATTTCCTTGTTTTGCCACACTTGACGATTTTTTTGACACACTTCTGGTACAGTTATCGAACACATCGTCCTTTCGGCTCTTCCCATTGAGTAAACCTATTTTTGGAAAAAATAAATTTTCAAATCCGTCTAGTGGTTTTCTAGATTTCGTAGGTTGTGACGGCCGGACGGACGGCCGGCCGGCCTACAGACAGACATACATTTTTTGCTTTTTTAGAATCAGTAGGTCCTAAAACATCGAGAAAAGCCAAAAAAAAGAGGGGGTAAGAATTTCACTTTGAGCTCATGAATGTAATACTTAGGTCTTTCAGACCGAAGTAATATCATTTTCCGAGTGACATTTAGTTTATGAATGTCAACAACAATTTATTATTTTGATTGATGGATCTTATAATGGTCCACATCCACTTTAGAATATTTGTGAAATAAGGTTTATAGTATATCTGGATCATGTTTATATGGATATATGTTACCACACAAAGGTATAATTTGGATCATCTAGTTTCAAGATACTTATTTAATATTTATATAGCGCCAATGACTAGCTATAGACACATCAAAAAATAAAAATAAAACCTAAAATAGGTAAATTTTTCTATGAAATCTACCTAAAACAAAACATGAATACACATTAAATGAGCTTACAATCAATTTGATTGCGCGTCTTTTTGTTAAAAAGTAAAAAGTAAAATATTTGAGCATTGGGCAGTACATTTGAACACTAGATGTTTATATCGAGTGAGTCTATCCATGCTACTACATCAACTGTTGCGCAATGGATGTCTGAGATGTCGCCATTGTATCGTCGAATTGGACACACGGTTTTTTGTTAGTTGGTCGTTTTGGTTAAATTTTTGTTTGTTTTTTAATTTGTGTTTTTTTTTTAATCAGGCCGATTATTCTACCTATCCCAACGGCTTTTTCTTGTTTCCTGCTCTAGTTTTTTTAAACATTTTTGCTGTTGGTAAATTTTGTTTTGTCTGGCTTCTAGCTCAGTCGGAAGAGCCTGAGAGTATATCTTATGGTTTGGGTTCAAGCCCGAATTCCATTTCGTTTTTTAATTTTTTTATGATTCTCAGGATGAATGTAGTCAGTTGGACTTTTTCCTTTCGTCCTATCCTGTAATGGTCAAGATATACTTTATCAGATGTGCTTCCATTTTCCGTCCTATAGTAATATACTATAGACTTATTCGAAAATATATGTAAATATTTTCAACGATATGTCAAATTACCCGTTTGGGTAACAACACAATTATTTAAAACATTCCTGTCTACATCCGACCCCTTTCTGGCAAATTCGTTAATATTTTTTTTGTTGATTTTGTTTTTTTCACCTATTTATGAAAATCAAATTAAAAGAAAATTACAAGATAAAATATTTTAAATGTAAAAAAATTTTATGCTGACAATATCTTTCTTTTGACTAGTGCCATGAGAAATGAATTTAATTTTTGTTTTGTTGTAAATACATTTCAATTAAGTTTATTAAATTCGAAAAATGCATGAAAAAAAAATTTACATTCAATCACAATACTCTACTTCCGTCTGTACCAAAAGATATTTTTTTAAAGTGCTTGTATAACAGTTCTCTGAAACAAATAGGTCCAAAAATATATCACTTTCCAGAGAAAGATAATCGATATAATAGACAAACAGACCCACCGATTTCCCAAATGTAGCTATATTTTATTAAATTAAATTTTTATTTATTTTATTCCGCCATTTTTATTGAAAAAAAATTGTGTACTAATCAATATAAAACTATTTTCTGACATAAAAATAAAGAATGAGTATATTGGTTTATATTTTAATCCTTTTTTCCCCTTTTTTAAAATGGAGCAAAATAATATACTTAAGAAAAAGCTACTCTCGAATGAGTTAATTTAAATTTAAAAAGAGATTGTGTTAAGCAAATTTCCGTGTCTAGCTCATTTTCAATAAACGTGCGTTGAATTGATATTTTTATTTTACTCTTTTTAATCATTAAATATTTTAGCATACATTTATTATTCGATCTTTATTTTAGTAGTTTTCGCTAAACCAATCACGCTATTTCATGTTGTTTTTACACTCGTATCAATTAATAAAAGAGCTATAATATTAATATTTGTATAAACATTCGAGTTTGAAGAGACATCACTGGAGAAATGCACGTATTTGAGAATATTTCAAAAACTTTGCGCAAGTAAAGTTAAATAAAAAATTGCAACGTTCCATAAATTAAGTGCACCTTCACATAGTTTTCTATTTGACTTGATAAAAAATGTTTAATAGTATTAGGCACATCGGTAAATTTTGCATCAAAATTATTATCATTTAGGCCATAATTTGAGTTTTTTTTTTTTTTTTAATTCTTCGGACATTTAAACAAGTCCGGGACGAAAACTAAAGCAAACCGAATATTATCAAGGTTATTGGACCAACTTTACTATGTAAAACTTTAAGCCTAATATTCAACACATAGCTAGCTTAGAGTTTCGAGTCAAGGTTTATCAACGGAATTGTCTAGTTAAAAAGCTTAATATAAACCTCTCATTGAGTCCCTGTATGCGCAACTAACCCCATGTTTGAGTTACACAAGACATTGATTTGGTCGGTGGTAATGTATAGGTTTCAAACGTTGACCACACAAAGGTAAATGATGAAGATTATATTACCAGATACAATTTTGAAATGAAATAATATAAAAGATTGTATCCCCTATTGATTGGAATGGAAATTTTAATGAAGCAAAGGAAAGTCCATGCTTAATAAAAAATATACGTTAGCTGAAAAACTAATCTTATACAAAATGTTTGTAAATTGACTTTAATTCAACACAACCAGTCAAAAAATAGACCAATTGGTAGGCAGCCGGATAACTGATGCACTAAAATTCCAGAATAGAAACTAATCACACGTCACTTAGAAGCATTAAGAGGTCTTATTTAAATTTCAAGAACCGTTTTAAAATTCTCAACTAAACATTATAACCACAGTGCAATCTGCATTGGAGAAACGACCACCAACCACATACAGCGTCTAGTTTGAAAAAGAAAAACTCAGAAAAATTATTGAAAAGGAAAAGCTTAGAAAAGCCAAAACTTCTACGAAAAAAATGCGCAAATGTAACCAAAGCAATTTGGATTGTGCATTAACCTATATTTAAACAAATATAACTTTAAACATTTATTGATACATGAAATTCGCGTTTCAATTTTATAACTCAATAAGCATTTGATTAAAAGCAAAATATATCTTTTGAATAAACCATACAAAAATAATTGAAAATTTTTTAGGTATGCAAATTTCAATCAATCACTTATTTATTTTTCATCCACTTTTCCACGAGTTTTACAATTACATCCTTCTACTTTGGAATGTTTATTTTCTCAAGAAATCTTTAAAAACCAACAACTCCTACATTAAATTTTTAAAATTTTATTTGAGCATGTTGTCGGAAAATATATTTTCTAGGAATATACCACCTACATTAACGCTTTACGTTTGTTCAACAACAAAGAACTTTCATTCTATTTTCTCATTAACTACAAAATTAAGATAATGAAACATAAATAACAGAAGAAAAACCCACTTAAACTCAAATTAAATTTGAACTTCTCTTTATACAAGTATATGCCATTAATCTCAAAATAATCATACACAAAAAAATATATCCTTAAATAGCTTCACATTTGTATACACAAAAAAAAACAAAATGAAACAATACGAATCAAAAGCAAATAAACTTTATATCAAAATGACCAAGCCATATCTCTAAATAATTATAATGAAAAACTAAATATCTAATCTAAATGGAAAAGCAATAAATCAACTATCCAACTGATTATAACGTATTAAAATACAATTTGTTTTAGAATTTTGTGAATCTGACAAGGTTGGTTGTGGACAGATAAAAACAAGTAAAATGATTTAAATTATCATCATCAATCAAACCGTAGTTATATTTTACTTTAATTTTATTGAATCGTTAAAGATGTCTTTAATTATTTGGACAAATTGCCAGTGAATAGCACAAATCGTTATTTTTAATGTGTTTTCATTGTAATAAGTATAAAACATTGTCATTGGAAAATTACCACTTTTTTAAGAAGGTCATGCTTTTTATTTTTATGAACTGGCATGTAGACATGTAATTTTTATCAATTCATTTAGTTTTAATTGTTAAGGCAATTAAAAGTATAGTGCATTCTCGTCATACTGAGGTCTTAAATATGTATTTTTTTAAGGGTCAAGTTTCTTTTCAAAGATACCTCTTTTGATATAATTGATGTTTTCATCAGCATACCAGAAAACAATCAGTTTTGGAACGATCGTTTGAAGTAAACTGGTGGAAAAGTGGTTGTGTACGTTATATATAAAATCAATTGTTTTGTTTTAGTCAGATCTTTTGATCATAGTTTTCTTTCAAATAGAAAAATTCAACAATTGTGTAATGAGAAATATACCACGTTTGGCTTACAATTTTAATTTCTCGCATTTAAAATTTCAGCTGGTAAGTTACTCTTAATGCACTATTTCTAGACGACCCACAAAATTCGAAGTTTGAACCGGACCATTTTTAATCGATTTGATACGTAGTAAGGGCTAAATAAAAAACAAATATTTTATGGAAGCATTTGAAATAGTTTCATTTGAGAAATGGGTAATCCGAAAGATTTCTGGAAATTAACCTAAAAATCAAATTTCAAGTAAACGACTCACACGATGTCAGCGGTTTTAAGTGCATTGGAAAAGTAAACAATTGGTCTATTCAAAAAACATTCGTCTGTATTTTTTAACGGTTTGACCGGTTAGTCAATTACCTTTTGAACACTCTTAAAAACATTGATATTACGTGAACCCATTTTTACAATTTGATTTCAAAGTCACTCTGTAACGACGTGCCTATTTCGACTTTATCTCTAACACAATAATATTCATAACTAAAGAATTTCTCTAATGATTTGCTTTTTTTCGGTTCCGGTCTTTGAATTAACGTAATCCATGTCTACAAACATAAAAACATTTATATGTGTGCTACAGGTCAATCAACCAATTTTTAACATTTTCTCAGTTAATTACTTTGTTGCGTCACATAAGCTTAGAAACATACATACATACATGTTTCTTTCTACATAAATAATAAAAATTTTGTTATTATATTGCATGTAGTAATAATACAGTTGTTAAAATTTATAAAAAGTAGAATGGTTATTGGTTGTCTCTAGTTCTTGAGGAGAATATTTTCTCGTTTACTTAGAGCTGTCTGTTGAGATGATATATGTAAACGGTTGACTAGCACTTTATATTGAGATAAAATGGGACAAATTTTAAATTTGTGTGCGATGAAAAGTAAAATTGAAAAAAAAAACAAGAGATGGGGAATCTAGCTATAATCAATCATATGTTCGATCGAGGCATTATGTAAATTTAAATCAAAGATAAACAATGTGAAGTTTTTGGAATTTTGTGGTTAAAAAAATATATTTCAAATAAACTTTTCTTGGAAGTTGGTCGTCGTTTCTTTGCATTGGTTATTTTAGTTTTTGGAAAGATTTACACTTACAAAGCCACAAAATTTTAATTTCAGTTTTGGTTTATTATTTTTGTTGCCGATATTAAAGATAGTAAACAGGAAGTACTTTGATCCTGAGGAACAAGGAATAAACACGAAAACATACGATTGCCATGCAATAAAAAATTTCAAAAAGCAAATGATTGCTGGTTTAAACTTGATACTCCGATTGTTTGCTGTCCTGATAAGGTCGGTTGCGAAGAAGAAGAACAAGAAGGAAAAGTGGAACAATTAATAAGTGATAAAGATTTTCAAATTTATTTTGCTAAATTTTTTTAATCAACCAACGATATGAACAATGATGACACTTAGAATTTATCAGAGCTTCCAATTTATATAATTATTGATGGATTTTGTTTTGTTATTTTTTTTTATATTCAACCATGATTTATTTTTGGTTAATATAACGTTAATAAGAGATTTCCTAAAACAGATCGTTTAGTATAGATAGATTCAGTATTTCATTATTTTCTATTATAAAGTTCAAACTTTAACTCTCAGTTCACACTCAACGTCTGAGCGATCATGAATTTCAAATAAAAATAAAATTTTTGGAGCTGAAATGCACATCGTTAAAAATTAATATCTTTAGAACAAAAAAACTCTGTCATTAAATTTGGCCAGGTTTTAGGACAAGGCTAGCACTTTTATATTGTGAAAAAAACTCATAAAATCCTTGACCATCGGTTTCAGCGCCATTAAAAATAGTTTTTCTTAATATTTGAAACAGTTTTCCAATTCGATTTCAAAGTAACCTTGAATTTGGATTTCCAGAAATCTTTCACCCTGTTCTCAAACTAAGCACTGTAGAGTTTAATGACATGTATTTTTAATTTAACCTATTACTACTTGTTACTAAGTTTAAAGTCAATCAAAAATGATCGGGTTCAGCGTCTGTCGTTTAGATCACTAATTTCATCACTTTGGGATAGTTTACAACTCGCAGTCTAATGCATTCAATTATGTCTCTTTACGAAGATTTCATAATTACAGTCAATTTTAACACCAACATTAATTTGAACTCTAGTCTTTTAAATTGTTCGAGTTGAACAGTTCGATCTTTAATTTTCTTCTGATAGTACAACGCATTTCACATATAGTATCAAATGTCGGCTATCCACATGTGAACCGTTTTTTTTAAAGTGGTATAAGTCCATTTTTGGAAAAAATTGAGTTAGCGGTAGTTTTA
The DNA here is from genome assembly GCA_963693315.1 of Diogma glabrata. Classification (NCBI taxonomy): domain Eukaryota; kingdom Metazoa; phylum Arthropoda; class Insecta; order Diptera; family Cylindrotomidae; genus Diogma; species Diogma glabrata. Next base: position 373,976,997 of record OY856187.1, on the reverse strand, counting down.
GAAAGATAAAGATGACCTCTTTTTATATATACAATCATCCCTTCAATAGAGCCCGATTTGGGGTGGAGCGTGGGTGGAGAAATGGCTAAAGTATGATTTCAACATTTTATTTGTTTATATCAATAGAATAACTTTTGTTAATTTTATTTTTTTAGACTAGCATCTTTTAATTTTAAAATAAATCAAAACAGAAGTTTCTATCTTTAATAGAACCGAAGTTATGAATTTTTGAAAATAACTCATCAAGAAATTTAGAAACGCTATATTTTCCAAAAAACAAAATCCCTCGAGCACCCATATCTTTCTTTTCGATATAAAACGCATAAAAAAAAATTCAGCCGAATCAAAAATGTGTCGGTAAAAGAATAACCCATTTACATGGGACTTATGCTACCTCTTGTTCTTATTTTTTAGAACATGTCAAATTTTTTTTTGCTGCAAATAGAGTCTATGACCAAAATGCCTAAATATTTTCATTTCTCTCCCACTTCGGTAACCAGTATCATATTTTATGTTGTTGTATTCTGACTAAAAATGTATTATATCAGTTTTTAGCGTGAATTAAGGCTGCGCTGCAGTTAACTTCCCAAATTGCTTTTCTCTATTAAATCGACCGGAACCACATCTCCAGTTGCTTAATCGTTGTGCTCGATGATGCAGCAATGTGACAAGTTTGATTACCCGTTTTTCATCCTATATCTGCTGCTCCATGTAATGTTAAATAATCGTTAATAAAAACTGTTATGCAGCTTAAAATTGCAACGGTAAATATGTTTGATGACAAAATCAACAAAAGCAGCGTTTCCATTCTGCAAATATTTGAATACTCTAAATGTTTCACTTCTTCTCTGTAAGCTATTGAGACATTCGTCAACTCGCCAGCTAATAGTTGCTTTGATTTTCTAACTTACTAATAAACTGAAAAGCTTCTTAGGCATAGGCCAATATTTCAGATATAGTGGAGGAAGATTGTGGGGATCCTATTGATTGAATAGAGTTGACCCGTCAGCTCCCTAAGATAGTATACCTTGGCTAGGGATATCTTACTGCTATTGTCAATGATATATGAAATCGCACGTAAACTCATATGCCATCAGCCTTAGCAAAGACTGGGTTTTCATGCCGTAGACCAAGAATAAAAATATTACATACTATTACGATTCTACATAAACGCAATGAAATATGTACAAAACATTAGTTTTCAATATACAATATTTCGAAAATATAACAAGGTCAAATTCTTTTCCTAGAAAAAGGGTCAACATGAAATACAATTAAATTACTTTATGGATCATATCAACATAATGTAAAAGAATCGAATATCCTCATATTTTCTCAGGATTTCTAAAAAATATGACCTCGGATAATCGAAAAATTATACAGCATCGTATATAATGAATTCCTCTTGCAAAATTAAGATAGTTTTATTTTAACCTGCGATGGATAATGTAAAAAGTGCGATATTGGAAATAGCTTAAGTGAAATTAATTGCAAACTAAACGTTATAATAGGCATTAAAAATCGTGTAAATAGAAGTAAGTTTTAAATTAATTTTTGTAAATAAAGTTTTAATTCAGGATTCGGGATTTGGGATTCAAGATTTAATTTAAGGGATGAATTTAAGGGGTTCAAGATCTCGGGATTGCAATATTTTACTGTCAGCATATTTTTTCATTTTTTTTGGACAAAAATTTTGTAAAATAAGCAAAGGGTTACGCTATCCTTTTTAAATCCAGAAAAACGAGTAGTTGTAAATATTGGCGAGTGACATATACACTGAAAGGAGGAAGCATAGCAGGTTCCGTGCTGAAGCTTGAGCTTAATCGAGCAGCGGCTCTAGACTTGCAGAATATTTTAGACTTGTATTTAAAATTTGTAACTGTCGATTTATGGCCAGTTTTTCGTAGTAATCGTCTTATTTTGTCTAAATTTGATTAAATGGATATCTAGAGCTTCCTGTCAGCATATTTTTTCACTTTTTCTTTGGACAAAAATTTCGCAAAATATGCAAGGGGTCAACCTATCCTTTTTTGAATCAAGAAAAACAGGTAGATGTAAATCTTAGCGTGTGTCATATGAATTGAATGGTGTGAGCATAGCATGCACCGTGCTGAAGCTTGAGCTTATTAAAGCAACGGATCTAGGCATGGCAGCCCATTTTCGTAAGATTTGTAAAAAAATTTTAACTGTCGATTTGTGACCAGAGCTACGCAGCAACCGTCATATTTTAACTAATTTTGATTACATGAATATCTAGAGCTTTCTGTCAGCATATTTTCATTTTTTGGTGACAAAATATCGCAAAATATGCAAGAGGATAACCTATCCTTCTATAAATCCAAATTTTGGCGAGTGGCAAATATACTGAAAGTTTTAGTTAAATCGAGCAACAGGTCTAGAAAGCCAGTGTATTTTGGTTTTGTATGTAAAATTTGTGACTGTCAATTTTTGGTCATTTTGACGTAGCAACCGTTCGATTTTGACTAATTTTGATTTCATGGATATCTAAAGCTTCCTGTTAGCATATTTTTTCATTTTTTTTTGGAAACAAAAATTTCGCAAAATGCTAGAGGCTAACCTATCCCTTTTTAATTCCAGAAAAATGGGGAGTCACAAATCTCGGCGAGTGACATACAAACGGACATACAAATGTCCCCATAAATTTGATGCTGCAAAGAAGGAATTTCCCTATTTTTCTGTTATTTTACAAATAACCTGAGGTTCAAGAGGTTTATGATGAGATCAACTTTATTTGACTTGAATGTTTGACTTGTTTCACTTTTCTTTAAATGCAACAAGCATTAATTTACTGCTCCTGGGAAAAATATCAACGTTGCTTTTGATGTTATCTCAAACAAAAAATATTTAGAAATCGGCCATTGGATTTGATTTTGTTCACATACTAAAACAACAAACAGACCTCTAGATAAGATCTTTGTAAATTTGAATTTACATTTACACCAAGCACACATAAATAAAAAAAATTACAAAAATCACATGTCTATATGCAAAAATCATACAAAACGGAACAGACAAAAATAACTTCTCTTTTCATATACCGAACAATAGCACAATTTTCCGAACATAATAATTTGTAACGTAAAATCAATAGATATTATCAAAACATCTCGTTTGTTTTATTGTAGTACACCAATTGTAAAACACACATTCCCCAAACCGATGGTATAGAAGTAGAATGATTTATACGAATTGACCATTAAAAAAATATAAAAATAGTTGTAGTAGATCTAAAAACATAAACAAGCTATCTATGGTAATATGGTAAACCATTCCTTAACATTGATCTTATAACCGATAGACAGTCAGTCTGACTATCTATTGTTTTGTGTATTTTTTGTCTACTTAAAATAAAAAAATTTTATAGCAAACGGAGGAAATGAAAATTTGAAGTTCCGTATTAATTTGTATTTGCTCTTTTGCTTATACAAAGTGAAATGGAAAACCAAACTTTTGAAGTTTGATTAAGTTTGTAGCTTTTGCAAAGTGTCTTGTTTATTGAAATGGGTAGACATAATTTCTATCGACGTAAAGATTTGTAAAAGAAAATTTTAATGTTTAATAATAAAGTTTGAAACTATAAACTTAAACTAATGTACCGAAGGAGAAGAGCATTGAAGAAAGGAAATGTAAAAATCGTGCAAGGGATGAAATCAAAAATAAACATTCTTCGAAGAAAGGGATTAGAAAGTTGGTTTTATATATATCAGCGGTTTAACTTTGTTTACTTGTTTTTTTGTTGATGTAGCAGTAAAAATATATCTTAAAAATTGTTGAACCAGCATTGTTAAACGTCGCGTACTTAAGCTATAAATTATACTCTCAATGAATAATATTGAATAACTTACCAGCGATGAAAAGTAAAAGTTCATAAGTTATTTTTGAGATAAAGGAAAACTAATAAAACACACAATTGACTTCTGCTTTCAGTAACATAATCTTGAATTATGAGATTTAATATCAAAATAATCAATCAAGTGGATTAAATGGTTAAGTTTTTGATTTTTATTTCATCAATCTTTACGCTTAGAGTGAAGGAAAGAAATAAAATTGCAGGTGTCTAACATAAAATTACTGATCCTTTTGTAATTTACGCCTTAATTAAATTTTAATTTGTGACACGTGGACGTTTAACTTAAAGATCCGTTTAAGTACCGTTAAAATTGAAATGTCAGACTGCAAGACGATTTATACGTAGATCGTAGATGTGTCTCTATTAACTGAGTGTCGCGTATCTGTAGGAACAAGGTTGTTCATTATTGTGCGAAGTTGAACAACGTATGTAGGTTTTGGGATCGATTGTAGTGGTTTGGTTTGAAAAGAAAATTTTTCCTTGCAGCCGAAGACCTTGCCCATAAGCCAATTCGACTGGTGAATGGTGAAGATTTAAGGTTTTCTTTTATAGCCGCTCAAAGTTCAAGAATTACAATTGGAAGTTGTTTTCTGCAATTGATTGTGTTTTCCTGTTTCATTAAAGACGATTTTAGTTGTATGTGAAACCGCTCTCTACAATCCCATTGGACTGTGGGTGGTATGTAGTCGTTTGAATTCGATGACAACCTAATAATTTAGTCAATTTGGAAAATTTTGATTAAACTGGCTTCCTTGATCCAATACTCTTGCAATTGTCGAAATTGACATACCAGGCATTGGATATTCTTCTGGAAATCGAGTGGATCTATATCAACTAATGTGAGTACATATGAATTGACCTGTGATTGAGGCAATCTATCTTTTTGAATTGTATAAATTTTAATTATGTGACCCTTCACGAAATACCTTAAATGTTTTATCGAAAGGAAAATTTAAAAAATTTCCGGAAAGTTTCCTCTAAAAGAAAGTTAAAGGTTTGCAACAACCATTATTTCGCTATTGCAACACTACTCCGACGGCAATATTTGAGGCATCGGTAGCGATGATGAAGGCAGTGTCTTTTTGTATCTTCAATAGATTGGCCAGGTGTGCATGAATTGGTGCTAGCAGTTTGGCTAGCTGTGGAATAAATAATTGGTGGAGGAAAAACATTTATTACTTTTACGCGCTCATCAGATGCATGGATACCATCGGGAGTGATATTATGGCTGAGTAATCTAAAGTTTGCTGCCAATGTATCTGGTGATAAATTATAATGACTGAAATTTGTGGGTATAAAGAAGTGGCTGCTTAAAAGGACCCAACTGTTTGTTGCATTAACAGCAGGTTCTTGTTGTTTGAAAAATCGTTGTTTTCTGAAGATACAGTTGGTTTTTCAAATATACATGGCAGTAAATGGTATCAGCAATGTCCTGATTTGCTCATAGAATGGCTTCTATTTTTTATCCTTTATCGACTATAGGCCTATTAAAGTGGCCAGTTCTTTTTGGGGAACGAGCAGGAGAACTGTTAAGGCTTAATAACATGCACTCTATCCTAGCAATTTGCAATTCCAAACTATTTGATAATTATTGCTTTTCAAATTCATTAGTTTTAAGTGAATTTTGTACTGGTGAATGTGATCAATAACCAATTTTAAAATATACATTTTAGCTAAAAACGCGGTTATTTCTACCATTGGATCGTCTTTCTTCGCATTAGTGGCTACGTGGACTAGCTGCGAAAGACGACGAAACCATAGATTTTTAAAATATCTTCATTGAAATTCTTACCAGCTATTTTGAGGTCCATAGCGCAAAAGGGCTTGTATCTCCTAGTTCAACTCTTTCTAGAATACTTTCCAGATGCTCTTCTTGAGAAATAGTATGACGTTTAATGACTGTTGACTTTGAAGTATCATACTTTTTTCTACTGGTGCGTTTTTAATTATACCAGAAACACTACTGAAAATGTGTGAGAGTAGAGCACCAGCGGTGTGCCAAAGGTTTGAGTAATCAGATTTAATTTGACCAACATTGCTTCAATTCAATTTGGAGAAACCATATATCGGGATTCTTCATTTCCATCGCTTTAAATTTCAAATTTAACGCATGGACACCTCTCTTATTATCTGTTACTGAAGTGTTTTCATCGTCGCTACCCATGATTAAGTAGTCTAACTAATTAAATAAAATAGATTAAATTTCAAAAATTGAAAATTTTAGATTTTAAAGACTAGACAAATTAAAAAATTTGGTGGGACAAAGTTTCGTTCGATAAGCGAAATATGCAAAATATACTAACTTTGCTTGCAAAATACAAATTGAAAGAATTAAATGTTAACAAAACAAACAAACAAAAGTATGAAACTAAACAACTAATTTCCGATAAATTTAACTCATTTTAAGGGTGAAAGAATGTTATGCCGTATTTCATATTACAAATTCTTACAGTTAAAAAATCTTTCTAAATCGCAATATTAGTTTCTCATAATAATAAATATTATCTAAACATATTTGAAAGCCTAAAGTTTGCTTTTAATCTCTATCCGATAATTTTATAAGGGATAAAATAATAAATATTATCACAATTTTAGTGTTTGCTAAGAATTTCTGTTTTAATTTGTCGATTATCCTTTTGAACTCTAAAATATTAAATCAATATGTATTTCAAAATAATATTCTCAAACAAAAAAAAGTCGGACTAGTGCGAATAAAATTCCCTCGCCAAGGGTTCCGTGAATGTAAAAGAACACAATATCAAAAATAAATGACATACAGTTATGTTTTAAAGTCTTTATATCGCCAGACTATGGACGCATAACAGAATAAATGTTTAATCGTAGACGTCAAAAGTAAATGTCAATCATATCTACATCGATCAAAAATGTTACTTGAGATTAAATCTTATCCATAGCTGTTTATGTTAGCTAAAGAAAGATTTAACCAGTATTTTAATGATCTAAATTGGGAATATTTGTTCTATAAATCAGCGTCGAAATATAGGGTGGTATACATACAATTACAATAGCACTTTTTTTTATTAAAAATAGCACTTTTTTTTTAAAAAGCTGTGCATTGCAGAATTCTAAAAATGTTGCAATGTTTCTTAAATTAAGTGTTCTTTCAAATGACACCCCACTCGTTTGGTTCCAAAAAAGTTTTTTTTACCCTCCCCACACTCATCCTCTAAACGCACAGAAATATAATTATTTGAGAGTTCGCTATAATTTTCGTTCAAAATATAGCAAACTTTCTGTCTCTATGAATTTTTTAATTTTTTTCTGTCTATCAGTGTCGAAACGTAGGGGGGGGGGGGTAACGGTTTGGAATTTACACATTTTTCAGAATAACTCAAAAACTGTGCACCGCAAAATTCTAAAAAAATTGCAATGTTTTGGAAATTTAGAGCTCTTTCAAATGACATCCTACTCGTTTGGGTCAGAAAAAGTTTTTTTTTACCCTCCTTACACCCATTCCCTAAACACACAGAAATAAAATTATTTGAGAGTTCGCTATAATTTTCATTCAAAATATAGCAAACTTCCTGTCTCTGTGAATTTTTTCAATTTTCTCTGTCAATCAGTGTCGAAACGTAGGGGGGGAACGGTCTGTAATTTGCACATTTCTTAGAATAACTCCAAAACTGTGTGCCGCAAAATTCTAAAAAAATTGCAATGTTTTCGAAATTTGGTGTTCTTTCAAATGATACCCCACTCGTTTGGGTCAAAAAAAGTTTTTTTTTCCCTACTTACACCCATCCCCTAAACACACAGAAATATAATTATTTGAGAGTTCGCTATAATTTTCGTTCAAAATATAGCAAACTTCCTGTCTCTATGAATTTTTTCAATTTTTTCTGTCAATCAGTCTCGAAACGTAGGGGGGGGGGGACGGTCTAGAATTTGCACATTTTTTAGAATAACTCAAAAACTGTGTACCGCAAAATTCTAAAAAAAATTGCAAAGTTTCTGAAATTCGGTGTTCTTTCAAATGAGGTCATTCGCTTGGGTCAAAAAAATTTTTTTTTCACCCTTCCCCACCCCAATCCCTTAAAAGCACAAAAATATAAATATTTGAGAGTTCGCTATATTTTTATCGCGTTCGGTATTTTTTTATAGTTTATCAAACTTCCTGTCTCTGTGAATTTTTTCAAATTTTTCTGTTAATTTGGCTCGAAATGCAAGGGGGGACCAGCTTTTTGTTTCACTTTATCGATAATAATTCAAAAACTATGCATTGCAAAATTCTAAAAAAAATTGTAATATTTCTAAAATCAAGTGTTCTTTCAAATGACACCCCACATGACCTGGTTTTAAATGATGTTTACACCCCTTAACATTCCCACCCCTTTAATAAATATAGTTATGAGTGTCTGCCTATTTTCTATATTTTTCATTAAAAACCTACTCAATTTTCTATCATTCCAAATATATTTCAAGATTTTCGATGAAGTAGAGTCGGATTTAATCGGGGTAATAAAACATCCAGAAAACGTCATTTCTCAAAATTATACAAAAAATGGTAAGGTGTAAAATTCCAAAATATATTTTTAAATAATGCTGAAATGAAGCCCTTTCATATGATACCCTACTCGTCTCGATAAAAAAATGTATGTTTTCAAAGGCTTTACATCGTACCTCTTTAAAACAAACGAACACAACTTTATTTATTTTTTAACCCACCATCTTGTGTGGATAGGTTAGTTTTATAAGCACCTCAAATTTTAAGTTCATCGGATTAATGGTTCACGAGATAACCGAAATAATGTGAAAAACACGTTGTACTCTCACCAATAGTGTTCCGTATAAAAAACGGAACCCTAAAAACACTATAACTTTACTTTACTTTTCTCCTGCTAATAAACATTAAAAGCATCCAACAAAAAGAGAATCCTTTTCCAAGAAAAACAGACAAACCAAAAACGTTAAATAAATTTCTTGAGTTTTCTTTGTATATACATTTTGGATTTACCTAGAAAATTTGAAAAACTAAACAGAATTCAATATAAGGCATTTCTTTTGTAGAACGAGAGTTTTCAAACCAGACTGCGATAATGTAAGGAATTAGTTTTATATTAGACTGTGTATTTTAAAATGTAATTTTGATCAGACTGCGATAGTGTAAATAGTTGAAGTGGAATATGATTATGTTAAATGTAAATTAATTGTAAAAAAAAATTGTATCGTAAACATAAACGTAAACATGTAAATAGAGTTATTTTGTAATTGCAGTGAATAAAGTTTTAAGTGATATTTAAGAGAAATTTTGTGTATTATTTTGGACGTTAAAAACTAAAAATTTCTGTTGAAGTTTTTGAAGCTGCTGAATATTCTTCTTAAAGAATATTGTTTTCAGAATATTTTTTCTGTTGTTGTGAAATAATAGCGATGTTGAATACTTAATAAAACCTGGGCCCCTATTCCTGAACACATAAATGTGAATTTTGACAATATTGTGCAGTTTGTATTGCATAACATTAAACGGTAACGGTAACGATTTTCCGGAAAACAAATTTCACATTATTGTCTAAATTTAATTAAGACAATATTGTGAAATTTGTTTTTCGTAAAATTGTTACCGTTACCGTTTAATGTTATACAATACAAACTTCACAATATTGTTCAAATTAACATTAATGTGTTCGGGAATAGAGCCCTCGGTGTTTAATTTACTAATAAGTGATTGAATAATGAAGGCGATTTGCGAATTATGTTTATCGAATTGAAAGTAGAAAAATTTGAAGTGAGGTTGAAAATATGTGACAATAAGTTTAAGAGACTGATAAATCCAAGATTGTTGTTTAAGGTTGAGGAAATTTGTTAATTCAAATTGCTTTTTGTAGAAGAAAAAAAAAAGTTCGAGTCTTGTCCCAAAGCTGCACAGCCAGCCCAAAACTTTGGCACAATACAGCAGAACTTTTGTTGTTTAGTTTTTATAAAATGGCGCGGTTACGTTACAGGGCATGAACAAATCTAACTAGATTGAAAAAATTAAACTAAACATCTAAATCTTTCTAGCCCACTTTCAGATCTTGCTTTGCTAAAAGTTTTAAAATTGGTAATTGTAATAACAGTAATGATGGTAATGGTAACAAAACTGAAGAATATCAAGTATAGTCGATCGAGTAGGTGTTAATGTGTTGTAAAATAGTAGAGAATACTATCAAAACTATCTGCAATAAAGCAACAGCGGGCAAAAGAAACTGTCTATTATACCCACATAATAGTCCACTTAACAAAGAGAACCAAAATCGTCAAAGAATAAAGTGAATATATCAAAATGTCAAACGTTTGTGATATACTTGAATTACATATTTTAGAAGCTTTATTATCATATGTTACTATCAGAAAATGGGGAGATTAGACAGGCGTGCTAGTGAATCAAAAATTCGTAAAGAAGTAAAAAAACAAAATGTTCAACTCGGTATTCTAAAACGCACGTGGTGTTAACAATACCAGACTAAAACAGACCTCACGGTGATGATTAGGGCTTGCAAAACCGTCTTCATTTTTGGAAATGTTTTCTGTTTTGAAACATATTAAAACCGGTTTTCAGAACAATCTTTTTACACCTATAAAAATTAAATTTGAGCGTTGATATTCTGAATAAAAACACATTTTATTAGAAAGCATATATTTAATTCGTTGTAATAAAATAAAAATATTGATCTTAACCATGAATTTACAGAAATTTATTGAAATATATTGTCCATATTAATTAAAGGTATCACAATTCATTCAAAAACATAAAAATTTAGAAAAATATTTCCTAAGAAATTCATTATGGCTTATTTTTATCATTATGGTAGAATGCTCAAATTAAGTATAGATTGATCTGATAATATTGAGGAAAATGACCTTTAAAAGTTCTGACTCTCACTTGCCATTCATGTGGTTTCTAAGTAACCATAAACGATATTTTAATATTATTCTTTCAGTTTCTCTGCCTCAAAATAAGTCACTTATGGACTAATTCAAATCTTTTTTAGACTTCTTTACTGAATTAATTCAAAATTGTTGTGAGTAATTAAACTCAAGAAGCTAAGGAAATTCAAACCTTTTATATCAGTGACGTGATTTGAATACTGTACCGACAGATATGCATATCATTTACGCCACCGCGGCAACGATTATTTATTATCAAAACTTCATCATCATACATTAATTATATTATTTATTTTTCAAACTTTTGTTAGTCCCAGCTCATGTTGCAAACGAAATATTAAATAAAACTTTTTGTAAAATAACGAACGTAGTAACTGGACGAACGAAAGTGAAAAGCTATTGCTGAATTTTGGACAAACCCAAACGCATTAGTAGCATGCAAAAGTTTTTGTTACAAATGCCAAAATAGTACATTATATAGAGTGAACATTTCTCAAGTGGATCGGAAAAAACATGAACTACGAATTTTTTAGCGAAAATTGGTAAGTCGGTTAATTTAATATATAACAAGGTTGAGAAGTAAGCTATTATTGACCGAGAACGTTTAGATCCTGAGGGGGATAAGGGGAGGGATATAATGTTCGAGGTCTATATTAGTCTTCTCAACCGAGGTATATTTAGAATTTTTTTAACAACTAACCCTATTATTATTATTATTCGTATGTATGTTTTTTATTTATTCATAAATTTAGAAGAAGAACACTACAAATCAATATCTAAGGAATCTATCCAAAGCTTAACAGCAGCCGATAATGAATGAAGCTCTTGTAAATAAACAATAAAACCGTCTCAAAGGGCAATCAGTATAAATATGAGAAACCGTTTGAAATGGATGTCCACAATCACATGCCGGACAAATTTCATTATTATATAAATGAAATTCGTAGTTAGTGCATCCATGATTGGCCCTGATTCTATTAATGGTTTTCCATATAGATCGATTTTCACTCATAACCAACAACTTCCAGATTTGGATTTTCTACAATATGTTTATTTGTAAAATCAGAAGTATCATGGCATTGTTGCCATCGTTCAGAAATTGAATAATTATTAATTGGACTCAACATTTTGATTTTCGACCACAATGGTTTTCTTGATTTTAACCGATTTTCTGATCTGTCCCTTAAATCTTCATGGATATGTAGCTGTTGATTCTCCATAATATTGTTCCAAGTTTTTACAAGCATAGCTTCTCTTCTTATGTATGGTGGAGCAATATTTGATAAAATTGGAAGCCATGGTAAAGAGCAAGATCTTATTGGACCGTTTATTATCCGCATACATGAATTTAGTTGGATATCAATAAGTCGAGTGTGAACGCTATGATTCCAAACCGGTGCGCAATATTCTGCAGTTGAATCAACCAATGAAAGCGCGGATATTCGTTAAGTTTTTGCATCTGCACCCCAGCTTGTTCCAGATAACATTTAAATTATATTCACACGAGATCTTACTTTCTTGCTCAGATTTTCTAAGTGATGTTTAAATGTAAGCGATCGATTTAATATTACTCCAAGATATTTTGGAGTTGGATTAAATTTAATTATATGATTCTTCACGGAAACATGGAGTTCATCTCTGGCATTATAATTTGATAGATGAAAAACTGTAATTACACTCTTATTTGGATTTATTCTCAGACGCCATTTCGAATAATAATCTGCTAGAAGATCCAAATCTCTTGACAATATTGACTCGGCATTTGTTTTAGATTCGGCATCATACGGATATTGTATGGCAATTGCCAGTTCATCTGCATAACCAAGCTTCCTTGAAAAAGTATCTGGTAAATCAGATATATATATATACATTAAATAAAGTTGGTGCAAGTGCAGAACCTTGTGGTAGCCCATTATTCAAATGACGACGTCTGCTGGTTTTATTTGCTAGGTGTACGATGAAATTTCTATCAGACAATAAAGCTGATATAATATTAAGTGTTTTGCGACATTTAATAATTGGACAAAGTTTTAACAAAAGCGCAGTCTTCCAGACAGTGTCATATGCTGCAGTTAAATCAATAAGGGCCATCCGAGTTTGTTTCTTATCCTGATAGCCAGCTTCAACAAATGTAACTAATGACAGCACTTAGTCACAACAGTTTCTTTTAGGACGAAATCCTGCTTGTTCTGTTGGAATAGTTTCATCAATTGTTGCTGAAATTCGATTGTATATCACTCGTTCAAACAATTTATATGATATACAGAGCAGCGAGATTGGACGATAATTTTCTGGCAGATTTTCATCCTTTCCTGGTTTCAAGATTGCAGAAACTTTGGTAGATTTCCACACGTTAGGAATAATTCCGCGGCTATAGCAATCGGAGAAAAATTTTGATGGCCATAATTTAACATTATCCTTCATGTGGATGAAAAATTCAGGAAAAAGTTCATCGGTTCCGCAGGCTTTGCCAGTTTTCAGGTTATTTATGACCACGTTAACTTCATCTTTAGTGATTGGTGCAGCAAATGGAGATTCAACGATTTTCTTTTCAGCTTGTCTGAGTTTGTTTTTGACTACCCTAATTCTTGAACTCGAAACTGGACATTTGGAATTTTCGATCATTCGTGATGCTATAGCATTTGGATGAACAGATGTATTGTTTGTACCAGAATTTTTAGAATTGCCGAGTTTACCAAGTAAATTCCATGCCTCACGACTTGAAAGTTGAAAGTCCAAATTTTCACATAAATTTATCCATTTTTCTTTTCTAGGCTTATTTAATTCGTCAATCAACATATTAGCGATATCCATTCTGTTTCTTGGTAAATTCGCCATAGATTATCGCATTCTTCATTCCAATCTGGGATATATATATATATATTACGAAAACCTCTTGAAATAAATTTTTTACCTGCTGCTTTAACAATTGAAACGAATCGATTAAAATTTTCTATCGTTGGCTGAACCCATCGAATGTTCATATCAATTGCTTTTGCAAAACCAGCTTTTTTGAAATTCCATCTAGTCTTAGGTAAAGAGTCAGTAATAGGTATATTAATATAACATTCAATAATACACAACGATGTTGACTACGTGGAAATCGATTATGTACGTTTTTAACAACAGGCACTGGGATTTGTTGATTGTCGGTAGAAACAAAACATATATCAGGATTATAACCTTGATTCCATCTTCCAGAATGAAAAGTACTTTTATATTTTGGGTCAAAAATCAAATGTAAATTGTTCTGTATGATCCAGTCAACAACAAAATTTCCGCAATTGTCATCTTCTGTATATCTCCAGAGATTATGATGACTATTGAAATCTCCCATGTAGATAGCTGGATGCTCATATGTTGGTAAACTAATAGTCCAATTTACTCCAGGAGGCTTGTATACATTTAAGATAGGAATAGCTTGAAGTTTAATTGCCAAAAGTTCAATTGAATTTTCATTAATTTTTGATATAACTGAACAGTTATCTGCAATAGTCGATCTGACAAATGTTGCAATTCCATGATGAGGATGATGGATTTTTTCAATGCAGTCAAAATTTATAATTGAACCACAATTTATTAGATCTTCATCATTTTGTGAATACGTCTCTTGAAGGAGGATGACATCGCATTTTTGAGTATCAGCATATCTTGATAAAAATTCAGTTTTCGATTTCGTCAATCCTTCAACATTTACTTGTAGTATTCGAACAACTGCTCCAATAGTTCGATAATTTATTTCTTCAAGATCTTCTAAATTTATTTCTTCGGGAGATCCATTAATGGATAGGTCCAAATAAACATTTTCTGACATTTTTCAACCGTTTATAGATACAGGTGGACCAATAAGATATTGGTTGTCAAATCCACATAGGCGAATAATATGTATGTCAAAATAAAATAAAATATTAATAAAATATTTTTGAAAATTGTTTCGGAGAAAATTAAATTTTTACATCCTATTTATTTGATAGTTCGCCTACTATCATATTTGCTTTGATTAGATTTTGATATTAGTCATTTTTCATTTCATTTTTTAATTATCTTAAAATATCAAGTAGCCTGGAAGTTTAGTTTCATACAAATAAATCGAAACAAAGGAATGCAACTATTATTTGTTTGTGTTTTTTTGTTCATTTCAATTAAGAAATATAGAGGGGCTGAAATCTCAAGCTCTGAGATATCAAGACTTCGGTTTGGGTTAAGGATTTTGATATAGTTTTCAGCAAAAAACTTTTGTGAGGACATTGTTTTTAGTTTTGGTCAGCGATGTATATTTAGCGTTTCGAGAAAATATTACAAAATCAAAAATTCATATTTCTTTCAAAATTCCAAAAATATTGTAAAAATTAAATAAAATCAAAAATTTAAACTTTTTCCAAAATTCTAAAAATATTGCAAAACTTATAACAAAATCAAATATTAAATTTTTTTCCGAAATTCTAAAAATTTTGCAAAAATTATTACAAAATCAAAAATACAAACTTTTTTCAAAATTTAAAAATATTTCAAAAACTATAACAAATTCAAAAATTTCTATGTTCAATTACATTTACGTAATATTCCAAAAATTAGAATAAAATCAAATAAGTAAACTTTTTATAAATTCTAATAATATTCCAAAAGTTCTTAAAATTCATAAATTCAAACTTTTCCAAAATTCTAAGACTATTGCAAAAATTATAACAATATCAAAAATTGAAACTTTTTTTCAAAGTTCCAAATATTATAATAAAATCAAAAATTTGTATTTTTTTTAATTCTAAAAATATTCCAAAAATTCTTACAAAATAAAAATTGAAACTTTTTTCAAAATTCTAAAAATACATATAAATTCTATTTTTTTTTTCAAAATTCTAAAAACATTGCAAAAATTATAACAAAATAAAAAATTAAAACTTTTTCCAAAATACTAAAAATATTGCAAAAATTGAAACTTTTTTCAAAATTCCAAAAATTATAGTATGTTTGTTAGGTCTTTCAGACCGAAGTAATAAAAGGAAATTAGTCATTATTAACCTGGGTAATTTTTTGTAATTATTATTAACCTAGGTTGAGAAAAATTACTTCTCATTGCGGCATTCGAGTAAATAATGACGATTTCTCAAGTTAGTAGTTAAAAAAATTTGTTATTCCCAAAAACTAAATAAAAAATAAATACCAACACCTTCAAACATTAAAACACATTTTTTAAATCCAAGCAACCTATTTTAGATATGAAATTTGGTGGTTGTCATGGTTAAAGAATTCATAATAAAATTAATCAACTAATTAATAAAATTACAAAACCTACTTGATAAAATAAGTTTTTTTGTTTCTATATACTTATCACCAATACTTTTTTTAACAAATATATGAATACCATGTGGTGTAATAGCCGAATATAAAACCACAAAATTACTTGGAGAGAATAAAAAAATCGTGTGAACATGATTTTTACATAATAAATTTTACACCTTATGAATTTCACTGTACGAATTACTAAAAAACTATTCGTTTTTGAGTTTTTTTTTTCAAATGTACATTTTGGGCCGGTTTTGCCGAAAACAATTGATTGTTACAATTGTTTAGTAGATGGACTTTGATGATAGCAGACATACTTAACAAACACTATCCTATAATTTCTACATTTTCAACAATAAAACCAATTTTACTAGCATTCAAGATTGTTATTATTTAATGATAGCTTAAAACGAAAAGCATTAGAAAGTTATGCTAAGTGACATTTATCTGTTTTTTTCTTTAGTACAAGCATATCTTAATCACATTAAAAAACATTTTACTTACTACACTAATCAAATCCAAAATAAGTTATCCTTATGTCAATGTAATGCAATCCATTTAGAAATTTCATAAAATAAAATATCTTCATCCAAAGATAGATTAGACTGAAATTTTCCATCAGTACGGTATCATCTCTTGACATCAATCACCTGAAAAAAAAAATTAAGTAAAAAGTTATAATTTTTTCTTCCAAGAAAAAAAAGCTATCATATCTGCAACATAATTTCTTGTTCTTGTTTATATAAACAAAAAAGAGCAAAGAAAAAATTTCATCATAACATCGTCTTACAGCAAATAACCAGTACAAAAAACCAAAAACGTTTTAAATATTGTTCTTATTTGTAAGCTAACTTCTTATAACCAGAAAATGATTAATAACCAAATAAATAAATATATAGGAACAAAAAAATACAAATATAAGATCTTAACGATTAAGAAACATTTTTTTCCTTTTAATGAGAAAATTGAAAAATGATTTTTACCAGCTTGAAAAACTTTAAAAGAAAAGTTTTTTTTGTTTTTGGTATATATCGTTTACAAAATAAATGGTATATATTTTTCGTTTGTTTGTTTCATAAAATTAAATAAACTTTTCAACAAATAAATTTTAATTTTTATTTTTATACTTTAAGGAAATAAAAAGAAGCAAAAAAAAATTACGGAAATAAATATTTTTTATGTAGGATGATTCTTTAAGTGGCGTTTCTAAATCCTTGCACATAAATTTAACATTTCCTTTATTTTCAATTTCATTTAATTTTTTTTTTTGAGATATTCTAAACTGATCCGTGCAAGAAAAATCGGAAAAGAAGTTGAATTAATAGAGATTTTTTTTTATTAAATGGAAGATTTTGTAATAAATAACAGATAGGGAATAAGAGTTGTTATATTTTTTTATATTTGGTTTAAAACATTTGATTATGGCAATTTTATTGATTGTATTTCGTTGTTTTTTTCATCTGGCTTAAAATGAATGTTATTGTTTTTTTGTGAAATGATGGTTTTATGTTCTTTAGACTGCGCTTCTAGGAGAAATATGCGTTAGCGTTTCATTTCAATTGTCAAAAAATTACTCAAATTCAGAAGGTGTTAGTTATAGGTTGAAAGGAAATGAACCGCGCCTAGAAAGCAATTAATCTTACATGTTTGTATTTGAAAGAGCTTGTAACCACCCCATATAACATTTTAATTTGATAAAAAAAATAGTTGATGTTCGTTGTTGAAGCTCTTTATCTTATATTCTACGGTTTCTTCTACTTTTTCTTCATATCGTCATTATTTTATCTTGTTCGTTTCCTTAACATGATATTGCAAGTTGCTGCGAGAAGATGTTTATTTTTTAAAACACTAAAATTTGAATATTTTGAATTTTGGTAAAAAAGTCAAAGAAAACTTTATCTTAGTGGTTTTTTTGGGCCTTTTAATATTTTTATATTGTGGAATTTGACTAACTATGAAGATATATATTAATTATCTCAAAAAATTGTTTGGGAGTTTTTGTATTAAACTTTTACACATCACTATGAGTGAATTCCTCAAATAAAATCCATCCACTTCAATCTGGGTTTAGATCTAAGCATAGCACAATAAGTCATCAAAATAACTAGTGATATATAGGAGGATCTCGATTAGTCATTATTAGTTGTTCTACTCTTACTTGAATTTACCAAAGTTTTTGATAAAATTTTCCATTATACATAGTCTTATTAATGAACTAAAATTCTACTACAAATTTTGTAGTTCAGCATTTAATTTAATTTATTCCTATTTAATATAATATTCTATTTATCTACCTTGAGACCTTTGCTTCCTTCAATGTTTGTTAATGACCTTGCGTTTTGCATCAATTCTTGTCGTTTTCATATGTCATCAGCAGGACCTTCAACTTTATTATACTTTTGATACAGCAAAAATATCAGAAGCTTACTTTATTAATTTAGATTTACTATCTGTTGCAAAGTGGGCCAAAACTAATGGTTTAATATTAAATGCAGCAAGAACTCAGGAGGCTATTGTACTTTCTAGACCACATATAGATGTTGTTAAACCTATTTTGTATTTGAATGACTTTGAACTTATTTTCTCTGATAAAGTTCAAATCGTTTTTTTGATTAACATCTATGTTGGTCTGATCACTTAATTCTTGTTAGTTGTCATATTAACGTACGGTGATTTATTATTTTGTAATATGAAATATATATCTAAATCAAGACTTAGGCTGTATTCTAAACGACGACTAAATTGTACTAAACTGCTAAATCTAAATTTAATTTTACAAAACTACCGAATTTTAATTTAAATTAATATAATCAAGTTGTCAGATATTGTTTAACGTATGAATTTCTTCCAAATTATTTAGGAAAAAAATGTCGATTAAGTCAAATAAAATAGTTGACTAAATTGATTTAGCACATTTAGTACAATTTAGCATCAATTGGAACGCAGTCTTAATCTATGTTTTATAATGAAGACTTGGCCTATTGCTATACGAATATCAACAGGACGCCATCGGAGGACTGCGTGCCATGAGATTTTACATTCCAACTAGCGAAAGTAATGTGGATACGAGAATGAACGTCCCCCAGGCAAGTGTTTAACGATAATTGTAACATATCTCATGAATCGAGTAGATTGTTGCATCAAAACGAATAGACGATTACTGATAATAATAGCTACAATATATAATTGATCAAGTACGAGGAGACGATTGCTGATAGTAATTTTAAAATATATATTTGATCAAGTATACTGTTGCATCAAAACGAACAAACGAGTGCTCATAGTAATTGTAAAATATATATTTGATCAAGTAAATTGTTGTGTCCCAAAAAGAATAGACGATTGCTGATAATAATTTATAAAAAATATACTTGATCAAATAATCTGTTGCGTCACAACGAATAGACGACTGCTGAACAACACAAACACATAAAATTTTTCTAAACGGCCACCAAAATGGCAAAATTGCCTTCCAAAAATTAATGATGGTCCATAACCACACACAAATGAAAAATATAACAATCAAAAGTAATTATTATCACAATATTGATTTAGTTTATTGACTATAAACTCAAATGAATTTATTACAAAACGTCATATATTGTTAGAAAGTAATTGTTAGAAAGTAATTATTATCACCATATTGATTCAATTTATTGACTATGAACTCAAATTTATTTATTACAAAACACAAAAAATAATATATTGCATAAAAAGCAATTATGATCATAATATTGATTTAATTTATCGACTATAAGCTTAAAAGAACTATTAAATTTTAAAATTCACGAAAAATATACACAAATATATATAGCTAATATACAAAATAATATTATACAAAATATTATACAAAATAATAATAATATTCAAAAATATATATAGCTTTCACCCCGTTTTCTCCCTTACAAACTTCAAATCGTTGTATTACCGTATGCATCTGGCAGACCTAATACAACAATGATAATTAGGAATCAGCAATTATGTATTAAAGTTTGATTAAAAAAAACCGACAATAATACAAATTTGTCAAGAATTATTTAGAGATTACCTGAAACAACCTTGATTTGAAAGAAATAACAACCATTTTAAAATTTTTCGAAGTATAAATCAGTGGATCATTAATGTCAAGTTTTAATCTCTTGTAAAAAGCGCTATAGCATGTAGAAAATGAAATCGAAGAGTGGGCGTGGCTTGAATTATATATATCGCGTAATACGTTTTATACAGAAATTGATTTACTCTTGTCCAAATTATTTATTTACTAAACTAATTTTTGGTCAATCAAAACAAACTATTAATCTAATTTTTCCTAAGCGTCGAAACAAGGTATGGTCTGATAGTATTCTAATTGATAGTACATTGTAATGGAATGAATTGCCATATGAATTGAAAAAGCCATGTAACCATAATCAATTAAAAAACTTTTTAAAACACATTTGGAAATCATCCAACCCAAGCTTTTATAAGATAAAATTGTAAAATAGAATTTATAAAAACAAAAATTATTACTTAAATCTTTTTATTATATTTATTTTCTATGTAATCTACCTAATCTAAATAAGTTATTGTTATTAATTTTTTCTAAATTAAAATTGCATACTTTGAAAGGACCCTACAGCAAAGTTTGTTACTTCTTAGAGGAGCACCCTACTTGCAAATTATATGTAATCTAAATAAATAAATAAACTAAATTCTTTGGATGAGAATATTTCTATTTAGTCACCATCCTAAACCACGAGTGTAGACTTACAGGATCAATTTTATTTAGGAAATATTTACGTATTTACAGAAACAAAACTAAAATAGGGTTGTCAATAATTTAACTAGTGCCATATTCATTGCTCATGTGACACATTGTCTTCCTCAATGATTAAAACTCACACAAAGAGAAATATGAAGTCTCGCTTCTTCGAGCAAGCATTAACGTGTCTTCCTTAAGGAAAATTCTTTAGCTAAGATTGAAGATGCTACCATCGACTGATTATAGTTCATCCGTCAGTACCACCAAGAAAGTAGCTTAGCTAATGATATCTCACTGCCATTGCCAGTGGTATGTGATATCTTACGTTAACTTACTTTTTGAAAAGCTTGAGTCCCAAGCAAATTTCTCGAGCCCCAAGTAAAATTGTTGATGAGTCATTTTATATATGGAAGATATTCTATCTCTGTTAATTTTGTGGTTTAACAAGTTTTCAGTTTTAGGCAACCGCAAAGATAACTATTAAGTTATTTTGCCATTGATGCTCCACTTGACTAACTAAAAAATCTATCTTTCTCTTTCTTAATAGCCCCACAAAATGTAGAATCGTGATCACTAGTTCCATCGCTATATTTTTCTAAAAAATTTATCAACTTTTATTTACGTACTTAAATTTATTCAGCTCAGATTCTTCGACCTCGATCTGATTTCTTCGATCACGCAGTAATCTCTAATTATACATCACTTGAAGCATAAACTTCTACTAAGCCTTTTTTTAAAATGGCAAAAATCATCTAGTCTAACATTGTAGAGCCACCATTTATGGCTTTTTTATTTCTCTTTTTTATAAGCAGGTTATTTAATCATGCCAAAACTTTTGACAAGCGTGAAAACGGAACGAGAGATGAATGAGGAATGGTTTTCTTACCAAATTGTTTAATATATATAACAATAGCAAAATGTGAGATTTTCGTGATTTTAATTTCCCGAGCAGTTGTGGTAGGAACAATCTTGCATCTTCTGCATCTGCGTCACAATAACACTTATCCCTTTCTAATCGTTAGTTCCATAACAACATGATTTTGGTAGTGTTGAAGGACGCAAAATTTTTCATATCCATGAAAAGGGGGAAAATCACCGATCAAGATAACTAAATTTTAGCGTGCACACAAATCTGTCAAATCGTATTTTTTGTTGGTTTTACTTTCCAAAAAACCGGAATTTCTTTCCACCGGAATTTCTTTCCAATCTACAGGAAAAAAACCTACCACAATAAAATAATAGTTTATCCCTCCCTACGTTTTTGTTCATAAAACTAATATTTTTGATTTTGTTATAATCAAACATAATTTTTTGAACTTTCATCAATCGAAAATAAATTTTCCAATAAAGAAAAAAATTGTTATTAAATTTTCATAATATAGCTTGAGAATAATAATATAACTTAAATATATCTTCATGCCGTTAGAAAATATTGCTTGTACTTTATAAAATATTCGACTTAAATAATCCTTGGACATAACATAACTCAATAAATTTAAATTACTCTCATTATTATTGTCATTCATGGTATGAAAATTTAG
This sequence comes from Diogma glabrata, assembly GCA_963693315.1. Taxonomy (NCBI): domain Eukaryota; kingdom Metazoa; phylum Arthropoda; class Insecta; order Diptera; family Cylindrotomidae; genus Diogma; species Diogma glabrata. The sequence continues at coordinate 373,954,676 of OY856187.1, read as the reverse complement.
CACAACTATAAAGAAAACATTTAATATTGTTTGGCATTTTAAATTTCGAATTATGTTAATTTACAATTGAAAAAAAAAAAAATATTTTTAAATAAATAGTCGATTGTAGACCCACCTCGTCTTCCCTCTTCCCTTGTCTAATTTCGCAGAAAGGTTTTCAAAACTATGACCAAGCTTTTGTACCAACTTTAATTAAAATCGAATAACAAGACTTACAGTTATTGAAGTTTTAAATAAATATTTGTATGGGAACTTTCCCTACCCTTTCCTTTTTCTCTCAAGTTAAACCCAAAAGCTTTCAAAACTGTGAGAAATCACATCAAAAGCTTACGTACTGAGTTTCAAATAAACAGGTTTTTGTGAGTTTTTTATATCATTGCCTCCAGCCAAAGACTTCTGGGTCAAGTCACTAGGTAGTACACCTTGACTAAACTGTTAGTTCTACCGTTGGTTAATAAAATTTTGTTCATTAGCATTCACTGATATCAGTTATCCGTTAGATATCACTGCTTTTATTAGTGTATAGCTGAGACTAATTTATGATATCTGGAGTACACGCTCACATTAGTAGTTAAAATGATCTTCTTTTTTTTGTAAGCTTATTTGAAATTTATTATAAATTTATTTACATTTTTTAATCAGTTAAATTCATTTATAAGAGAGAGAGCAAACTCCTCCCTGCTCTTGGGTAAGTTCACGGTAAAACCAGTTCATTTTGGCCTATGTTTTAGTCCAAAACAGGATGAAGTAAAATTAAATAAGGAGTATTTGACTAGATATTCACAATGCTGATTTCCTCTTCTCAACTCCTTTTTTACACCCATTTCAAGTATATATGCTTTAAAGCTTACGTGATATAGCAACAGAGCAATATTTATGTATGACCATGAAGCATTCGCTACGTTAAGTCAAAACGTAATTAACACTACCATATTTGACGTAGTTTGTTTCATGGTAACGATTTGAATTTGGCTACGTAAAATTAAATTACTGGACTACTGGACTTATAATACAAGAAATTTTATCAATTTTTAATAATTTTCGTAATTTTATAATAATCAAATATCATCAAATCTTTTGTTAATTTTGGGTCTTTCAATGTACTAAAGGCAATGTTTATGAATATGTTAATATATATTTTTATATCAGGGCTGGAGCTGGTTATTTCAATCAAAATCTGATAAAGCTAGGACATGAATGATGAAAAGCGTTACACTCATGACTAGCACACTATTTGAGCCCTGATGAATTTCTGGTCGAGAATATAGAGAGAACGTTAATACAAAAATGTATGAAAAGAGACGAAAATAATCGTAATAGCATATCTGTTAAGTAAAATTTTTCTTTTCTCCATTTTTATTTGTGTTTCAATGTTTATATTTACCAACACAAACATTTTTATTAAATTATAAATTAAAAGCAATTATAAATTTTAATGCCAAAAAACGTTAAATGTTTTCTTCATAGTTGTGGTAATTTTTCTAAAATTAATGACAATAATTACGAGAGTTGTTTAGATTTATTGAGTGATTTCCAGTTATTATTTTTAGTTAAATATTTTATAAGGCACAAGCAATATTTTCGAACGGCATGAAGAAATACTTAAGTTTTGTAATCATGTATTCTAAAAGTATATTTTGAAATTTTTCTGACAAACTTTTTCATTATTAGCAAATTTATTTTTCATTGATGAGGGTTCAAAAACTATGTTTTGGTTATAACAAATTAAAAATGTACAGAAACTATTATTTTTGTGGTAGGGTTCTTGTAGACTGTTGGAAGAAATTTCGGATTTTCAGAAATTAAAACAAATTGAAAAATATAATTTGACAGATATGCATTAATCATACAAACTAGTTACTGTGATCGGTTGAACAGATTTTTCAATAATATAGTGATTGAATTTGTATCAGATAGAAAAAAAAATTTAATAAGTTGCAACTTATCAAGCTTTATTTTGGTTTGTTTTCATTATTTGTGTTTTATTATCGACCTATTGGTTTGTTTATTTTAGTTAGTACGCAAATTTATTCATAAGCGGCAACTTAAAAGCTAATTTAAACATTTAGGTTGGGGCGTAAGGGGTGGGGTGCGATAAATGAATAATGCAGTTGATTACCGACTGATCTTCAAATACAGGTAAGGTCAATGTCCTAAAATATGAAATAAACTATTTTGTAATTATAATTAAGTGTTATTTAATTTTTACAATTTTGGCTTACAACTCAAGCGTAACAAAACATCGTAAAACGATAACGTGTTTTTCCGAATTTGTACGACTTACACAAACTGATGAATTAAAATTTTTTTTTAGCCATAAATCACAGCTACGGAGAAGATACAAAATATCGTTTATTCAAAAAAGTTAAAAGACACGTTATATTTAAGAAACCTTAACAGTCCCTTGACAAGCGAGATTCACATAACCTCTACCTTTGTCGAAACGAAAACTTATGATTTTTATGACACACTTCCATAGCATAAAAATGCCGAAGCTAATCTGGTGAGTGTTATTATGAAATGCTTTCTTTTGTTTCCTTTTTTAATTTTGTTGTTTATTTCATCACTTGATTTTTATTTCTGTGCCTTTGATTATGCCTTTTTCATGATATCTAAATGTTTGCCTCTCTTATTGAGGCTATCAAAATTTAATTTCCCACAAATACTCTTAAGATTAATAATATTATTTTAAAATCAGCTTTTAATAACAATAATAATTTCAATTTTATTCATATTAATCCTGGAAGTCTTAAACCAAATCTAAATGAAATTCGTTCTGTTATCAATAATTTAAACTTACATGCACTTGCTATTTCTGAATCTTGGTTTAATGAGAGTATTAATGATCGTTTAATTGCAATTAATGGACTTAATTTATTCAGACATGATCGTGTTGGAAAACGTGGTGGGGGTGTTGCTATTTATTTACTTAATAGTATTAAGGGTAAAATTGTATGCAAAAGCAGATCAAATAGTATTGTTGAATATTTATTCATTGAAATCATTAATAATAATAATGAGAAATTGTGTTTTGGAGTCGTTTACAATCCTCCCAATAATAAAATTTCTGATAATTTGAAGCGTGTTTTTTCTGATTTATCAATTAGATATCCTCATTTAATTATTGTTGGAGATTTTAATATTAATCTTCTTTCTAAATTAAAAAAAACAACTAGTTTTATAAATTTTTTGTCATCAATTTCCTTAAATATCTGTTCTGAAGAACCAACTAATTTTGTTGACGGATGTAATCCAAGTTTAATTGACCTGTCAATTGTCAAAAATCGTAGCTTAGTTAAAAGTTTTTCCCAACTTTCTATTGGTAGCTTTACGACACATGATTTATTATTTGGTTCTTATTCAATCAACATGTCTTCTTTTGTTAATAATAGTTTTAAATTTTATCGTAATTTCAAAAATATTAATTTAGATAATTTATTATTTTGTGCTTCAAAATGTGATTTTGATAAAATTTATTGTCTTTCTAATATTGATGACCCAGTTCAAGTTTTGACCGATGAATTAAAAAATTAATGAATATTTTTGCTCCTTTGAGGAAAATTAAAATCAAGAAAAACACTGCTGCACCTTGGATGAACGATTCACTAATAAATTTGATTAATCGTAAAAATTTTTACTATTCATCGTTTAAATCTGAAGTGAACATTCACCTTAAAAACAATCATCTCATAATGTTTAAAAAACTTCGTAACAAATGTACTAATCTTAGAAAATATCTTCAACGTGAATGGTTTAATTCTAAAATTGATCCAGACCTTCCTTCTAAGACATTATGGAATAATTTGAAAAATAATGGTGTTACTAAAGATTCTAATAATGTTATTACCAGTTTTTCGGCTGAAGAATTCAATAACTATTTTTCAAATTCATTTTCTAAAAAAACTGCACATCTGGTAACTTTTGATGATGATTGTGATGAAGCTGGTTGTTTTGAATTCTCTACTATCACTGATATCGATGTCGATTTTTATCTTAGTTCTATTAAAACTAATGCTTGTGGTGTTGATGAGATTCCAATATTTTTCATAAAAATGCTTGGTTGTTTCATCATCCCATTTATCACTTATATTGTCAATAACTGTATTACACAGTCTTATTTCCCTGAGCATTGGAAATGTAGTATTATAAAACCTATCCCAAAAAAATCAAATCCAACTAATCTAGAAGACTTCAGGCCAATTAGCATTTTACCATCATTATCAAAAGTTTTGGAAAAAGTATTGAAAAACCAAATTCAAAGTTATGTTGATAATAATTCTCTTCTCTATAAATTTCAATCTGGGTTTAGAAATGGACTCAGTACTAATTCAGCAATGCTTAAAGTTATTCATGATCTTTGCCTTGCCTTTGAAGAGAATAAAGTGTCAATAATTTGTTTCCTTGACTTCAAAAAAGCTTTTGATCTTGTTGATCATATGTCTCTTTTGTTGAAACTAAGAAATAAATTCAAATTCTCAATCAGATCTTGTAACTTTATTAAATCGTTTTTATCTAATCGCAAACAACAAGTTTCTATTAATAATATTTTATCACATCAAGTTGAGATTAGCTCTGGTACTCCTCAAGGTGGCATTTTATCTGCTTTATTATTCACTATTTTTATTAATGACCTTCCTGATTATGTTGACATCAATACCCATCTTTATGCGGATGACTCTCAGATTTATTGTTCTTTTCCGTTTGATCAATTTAATTTATGTGTTGATAAAATGAATGCTTCTCTTTCTTCTATTTCTGATTGGACAAATTTGAATCATGTTTATGTTAACCCATTAAAATCACATGCTATGATTATTAGCAGAAAGAAAATTAATAATCCTCCTCCCATTTTATTTGATGGTAATGTCATTAATTATGTTGAAAAAACAAAATCATTAGGTTTAACTCTTAATTATGATCTCACTTTTGATGATCATGTTATTAAAATTTGTGGTGAAGTTAACAGTTGCTTAGGGATGCTTTATCAATCAGTTAGTTTCACACCTGTCAATTTACGTTTGAAACTTGTTAGAGCTTTAATAATACCCAAATTACTATATTGCTCAAATATTTTCCATAATTGTTCAAGAAAAAGTTGGGATTTACTAAATGTAACATTTAATAACTGCGCAAGATATATATTTAATCGAAACAGATTTAGTTCTATTTCTACCTTTTCTTTTCAAATTTTAAATTGTTCTCTTGAAAATTATCTTAAATATCGTTCTTGTCTATTTTTGCATAATTTAATAAAATATAAATGTCCAGACTATCTTTATGAACTTCTCATTTTTCCAAGATTTCAACGAAATAAGTTACTGAAACTTCCAAACAGTTGCCTTTCTTCACAATTTAGATCATCGTTCTTTGTTGAGAGTATTAGATTGTGGAATAATCTTGAAGCAGGCATTAGAATTCTTGAATCAACTTCTGACTTCAAGAGGAAATGCTTGCTTCATTTCTCCTCATGTTAAGGGTTTGGTCATTGCACAGAAGTGATAATCAATAAGTTTAGGCTTTTTGAACTCAAATTACTATTTATCAAAGAAAGCAGTTCATTAATGTCACCAGATTGATTTTGTAACATTTTCAATAATTCTTTATTTTCACAATTATTTAATTCTTTTTTTTTTTTTTTTAATTAATCAATGAATAATTAATATTTTAATATTAAACTTAGTTCACGATAAACTTAGGTTTAAAAAGGATTTCCTTATGTGAAACTACACTGTATTAATAAATAAATAAATAAATAAATAATTGTTTCTAATATTAAATCAAAAATGCATTCCACTGCTCATTGTTTACTTGATTTTGCTTTTGAAATATGCTTCGTCTAATTAACGAGTGGCAGTTTCTTGATTCTGACAGCTTAGCCATAGAGAAACTAGCTTGGTAACGTAGATCTAATTTTAAATTTTTATGAAGTATATAAGAGTAAGAATAGGAAATCTTAACCACTTTTAAAAAAAAATTTAATCATTAAGAATTTGAACAAAGTTTCAAACCATGTTTTCGTTTGACAGAAATTTAAATCCTTTTTTGTATAACTCACCACTTCAAAAAATAAAAAACACCTAACTTGAAATCATGTAACCGCATTTTTTTCCAACTTTAAAACGCTTAGTTCCACATTTTGATCAACAAAAAACCATAAACTTTTATATTTATTCATATAACGCAAGAACTTAAACAAACACATAATATAATAATATCGTATCATTATTATGATTTGTTAGATTTGTGGTGTGGTTTGTTGTTTACCTAATTTATACAAAACAAAAAAAACATCAAAGTTTTTCTTAGAACTAAGTGAAATAAAATTAGAATTACAGAAAAAAAAACAAAACCTCAAACGAACAACGAATTTATTACGATTTTCTTTGAATTTTCCATTTTCTCTACGATATGGTGTTTTTGTGTTTTCTCGGTTTTCATAATTTTCTTTTTTTATTTTAATGTTGATATTTTTTCAATTCTGTTAATTTAAATTTAAATGAATAAAATATGTTTTTTATTTGTTTCAGAAAGCTTTTGTTTTTATAACGGCCGTCATACGAGTATAGCGGAAAATTCAACTGTAGCTAGCATGTTTGGTCTTGTAATAAAATTAAACTACTTTATTGCACCAAAACTGTGATTAATTTAATTGAAGTTAGTATTATATTGTTAAAGCGGTTTAATTGTAATCAATTTAATATTGATTTGTAAATTATGTCTTAGGCCAGCAGATGAACTCTATTTAGTCAACGACCTATTTAATCTTAGCTATGATTTATTACTTGATGGCCGCTCGTTATTGCTTGTTCTATATATGAGGTTTAATCATTGAGGATGACAGTTCGTCACATGATCAAGGAGTATTAAATTAAAATTTAAAGATATTAGAAAATTAAAAAAATACTGGTCACTTATATAATAAACTAAGGGTATTTCGCCGGCTAAGCCCCTCTCCCATCCCAATTTTAAATTGACTCTACCTGTCAAATAAATATGTAATTAGTTTTTTTTTTAATATGGATATTATATAAATTTAAAAGGAAACGACTAAAAGACAAAAGAAATAAGAAATTTAAATGCCGTAAATGGAATTTTTATGAATCAAAAGGAATAATTTTTATGTTATATTAAAAAAAATATTGCGGCACTGATACATAGGCTGACTTCACCACAGCTCTGGAAACATAAAGTTCTGGATATAAAGTGAGTTAATATCCATCAAATACTTTAATCAAAGTCCTACCGATGTTATAGATTTCGCGAAGTTCTAATTATAATATAATTAAATCTAACTATAATTCTAATTACAAACATAAATTCTGTTGTACGAGAAAACGTAACAAAAAGTTTTAACCGGAGGTGACAAAGCGTAAGTTGGGATACAGAACTGTTGTGAGCCGTACTAAATGCTTATGTACCAAGTTTCATCTAATTCGATTATCAGGTAAAGGTGTTATTGAGATTTCAAAAAAACATGTGCTCGGGGTCCCCACACCACTTTGTTCACTACCGCTCAAAAACTAATCAGCTCCTTGCCATATATATTTGCCATATATCTTTTCTTTTGCCATATATATTTGCCATATATCTTTTTCCAAAGTGTCATCAAAATTCATTCACGAACGAATGTGGTGTGCTCCCAAAAAACATTGAAAAAATAGTGACACAATAAACAGGTTTCGGAAGGCCCCCCCACCACTTATCCCAATATTGGCCAAAAACTAATCAGTTCTCTGTCGTTTAAGTCTCCATCTTTTATCATAGTTTTATTAAAATTGATTAATGAATGAAGTCTGTATGCTCCCAACAAACTTTAAAAACAAAATGTGAAGGAAGGCCCCCCCTCCACTTATCCCAATATTGGCCAAAAACTAATCAGTTCTCTGTCGTTTAAGTCTCCATCTTTTATCATAGTTTTATTAAAATTGATTAATGAATGAAGTCTGTATGCTCCCAACAAACTTTAAAAACAAAGTGTGAAAAGTCAGCAGTTTTATGGTAGACCTCCGCCACTTTGATCAATGTGTCCCAAAAGATAATAATTATCTTCTCACACTAATTGAAAAACCGGAAGTTGGGATGCAGAACTGATGTGAACTATCCTAAAAGCTTATGTGCCAAGTTTCATACAACTCGATAATCAGCTACAGATGTTATTTATTGAGCTTTCAAAAAAACAGGTGCTCGGTGGGCCCCACCACTTTGTTCAATATCGCTCAAAAACTAATCAGTTCCTTGCCATACATATTTGCATATTTTTCCATAGTGTCATCAAAATTCATTCACGAACGAATGTTGTATGTTGTATGCTCCCAAAAAACATATAAAACATGATGGAAAAAACCACCTGTTCTATGGTGGACCTCCAACCCTTTATCCAATGTCCTCCATAAACTAATGAAATTTTTCTCATGTTATTTGAAAGCTTTTACCAACGTTTCATGAAAATCGATCAGTAATTGTAAGCTACAGTAGGGTTAAACACAGGAAAAAAATGTTTTAACCGGAAGTGTCAAACCGGAAGTTGGTATCCAGAAATATTGGCAACAGTACTAAAAGCTTATATACCAAGATTTCATAAGATCATAAGCCGTGATTAGAAGTTATTGAAGATTTAAACTTAGAGGTGTTCGGGAGACCCCCGCCATTTTGTCCAAATTTGAAATGAATCCAGATCTTCCATTTTCAAATGAACCTGGATCATTTGAAAAAGTTTCATCAACATCCTATGCAGAAATTTCCCGCACCCAAACACCCACTCACCCACACACAGACGTACTCAAAATTTTTATTGGCTTTTTAGATAGAGAATGGTCCAGAACAAAAGAAAATTTTTAAGAATTTTAACTGTTAATGAAGAAAAAAACAAAAACTTCAATATTATTTTAAAAAAAATTTTTTGAAAATCGATACAAAAATGTACCACAGCAGGAATCGAACTCTCGACCTATTGCGCCTAAGTCGAGCTCGGTACCTATATTGCAATTTGTGCGTTACGCTCGCAATAGAGTAGAGGGATAGACTCACGACTATTATATTATGGATGGATGGATAATAATATAATAAATAAATAATATCAGTTTTTCCTTGTTTACTGCATAATTTTTGTGCAATAAAAAATTAGTAAATATACGGGGTAGAGTTAACTTTGTATGCTAGTTATAATTAATAAAACGTTAAAAGTAGTGTCTTGTGCCTTTTCAAGATTGTTGTATAAAAATTAAAGAAAAAAAAATTATATTGAAGAAGGGAAATAATTCGAAGGAGGCGAAGGGAAGCGCAACACAACCTGTAAATAGCTGTTTATTTACAAATATTTAGGCAACGATATTTTTTTTTTTTTTTTTTTTTTTTTAATAAAATGTGTTGTGTAATAGGGTTTAGAATATGTGTCACAACAACACATAAATACCTTTTAAGACCTAGGTCTAGACCTGGGTCCCACAACAACTGGCGTTCTGAGGTGTAGATTAACGCTTTTTTTAAACATCTGTGGGTTGAAGCCACCTGAGACTAAGTGTTCCGGCAAACTATTCCATTTGTACGCAGTTCGGACAAAGAAGTCTCTCTGCGATCTGCCAGTATGACAGCGCGGGATCTTTACCGTTTCACTGGTTGCGGCAGCCGATTGCCGAGTGGAACGGGGGTAAGAATAAGTTTGAGGCATGATGCCGCTGATTTCATCTGAGCACTGCTGATGACGATATTTGTAAAAAACAACGAGGTCAGCAACAGTGCGACGATGTTGTAGGGAATCAAGTTGTGATGTCAAAGTTCGATCACCTACAATTCGTATAGCTCGCTTTTGAACAGAGTCCAAGAGGGCCAAGATGGAAACAGAGGCAGCACCCCAAACTTGACAGCAGTACTCCATACAGGGACGAATATAGGACTTATAAACATGGAGCAATTGGTATGGAGTGAAAAATTTTTTGCATCTATTTAGGAGGCCGAGTTTTTTAGACGCGCTTTTTGCCATCGCCATTACATGATCGTTCCAGAGTAGGTCATTTGAAACTGTGACACCCAATAAACGAATGTTTTTACATTCACCTATTGGTTCATCACACATACTAAATAAAATATCTTTGGGGAACTCGGTCTTTAATCTGGAAACAATCAACAGCTGTGTTTTGGTGGAGTTGAAATTGACAAGGTTTTGGTCACCCCAGTCGGCGACTTTATTCAGGTCTTTGTTCACGTTTATGGCAGCGTCTCTCCGGGCAGGATTAATTCGTTCGTGCATTTTACCTTTTGAAGGAAGGGGCTCGAACGACTTGTGCAGAGTACTATCATCTGCAAAACTATTTATTGGGTTGCTGGTGATTTTCAACAATTCGTTGATATAAATCAAAAATAGGGTTGGGGACAATACTGAGCCTTGGGGTACACCAGCGTTAATTAGTTTAGACTCAGAAGAATATCCGTCTAAGGTTACCGAAATGTATCGGTCGGATAGAAAATTTTGAATCAGCTTCACAACATTGGGATGAAAACCGTACGCAACGAGCTTGTTGATTAAGTTGGCATGCCAGACTCGATCGAATGCCTTGGAGATGTCTAAAGCGATAACGTATGTTTCACCACCTTTATCAAGTATGCTGTTCCAACAATGCGCTACATAGTTTAATAGATCGGTAGTTGATCTTTTGTTTCGAAAACCGTATTGGCTGTCGGATATTAAATGATTTTCTTCCAGAAATTTTGAAATATGTGTATTAATATAATGCTCATAGACTTTGGATAGGACCGATAGTAAAGCTATTGGCCTATAATTTGAGATATCGGATCTTGGTCCCTTTTTGGGGACGGGCTGGACATTTGCCAACTTCCAGCACGAGGAAATATACCAGATTTGTAGGATTGGTAGAATATTTTAGTTAAAGTTGGTGCAAGTTCTTTGGAAAAGGTTTTTAAAATAATGGGTGGAATATTGTCCATTCCTGATGCTTTGTTGATGTTTAACCCCTTTAAAAGTTTAGCGACTATTTTGGGTTTGAAGTGAAGTTCATTCATATTAACTCCTGAAGACTGATTTGGGGTATTTCTTTAGGAGTTTCCAAAACAGTGGAGTTCAGAGCAAAGCGTTCAGCGAACAAGTTAGCTTTTCTTGCGGGATCATTGACGATTAAATCACCATCAATAATAGGGGGAATAGAAAATTTTGTACCAAGAATTTAAAGAATTAATGGCACTGTAGAAACTCTTGTCAGAAACAGACATAGACGTAAGTTTTGAGGCTTTCGCTCTGTCAATTTCGGACTTTTCGTTTGAGATAATCTGATTAGATATTTTGTTGGCCTTTAGATATTGGGATCGATTAGTGGGAGTTTTGTTTATGAATCCAAATATTAAATGATCTACGTTTGTTTCTAAGTGCCGTTTTGGCAGCTTTCGAATACAAGTATTTTTGTTTGGGTTTTACTATGGAGAAAGGGACAAATTTATTTATAGCAAATTGGATGGTTTCTGTAAAGTTTTGAGCAGAAACATTTACATTGTCAGTGTAAAAACAATGACGGTCGAAAGGGAAACCATGGAAAAAATTTTGAAGACCACTCTTATCCATTTTTGAGTAGTGAAATATTTTACGGGGTTTGGGAGCTGTAGTTTTAAGTAAATCAGTTTAGGCAACATTTAGGCAACGAGAGATGTTTATCTGTGAATGAGATACAACTGTTCATTTGTAGTTGGAATTGTACTTTAATGGATGACGAAAAAACATTTAATATTGTTTGTGGTGTATCAATAAAGTGAAATGGAAGATACTATAATTTTTTTTGACAAATAATAGAAATCATGCGGTAATATTAATAATAGTTGGGTTTATTGAAATTTGTTGATAGTTGAATTTTAAATGAAAGAATAGAATCAAAGTTGTCATCGTGTTATTTTCATGGTTCGTGTTTTGACAATGGAATAGTAACGAAATCAAGGGGAACGACATCTTTAATACTTTTATTTCTATACTTGAATTTCTTTTGTATATCTAATAGAAGGAAAAGTTTTGCATTAGTTTTAATAATTCTTGTACTGAGTATGAGACGGTTGGTACAACGAGACTTATTGTATAGTGGCATTATTATTCATATTCAACAATCGCCGAGGCCATTGGCGCATCTTTTGGATTATTATTAATTATTGTGTCATCTTGTTATTCTGAATCGACAATCGGCGAGACTATTGGCGCAACGTTTATTTGTTATTGTTGATTATTGTATCATCTCTTTATTCATATTCAACAACCGCCGGGATTATTGGCGTATCGTTTGTTTCTTATTGATTATTGTGTTACATTATTATTCATATTCAACAATCGGCGGAATATTGGCGCAGCGATTGGTCGTTGTATAATATCAATTTATAAACTAGTCATTTTGATTGGTTAAATGGTAGAGGAATGAAGAGTTGGATCTTTGACCAATAATGTGCTGAGTGAAACATTTAATTTGTAAATGTAGTAATAGGAGTTAAAGTGGTGTGGTGATGATCTTGGTTCCTCTGACTTTAAGGTCGTCATTTTTTTCTGTCCTTTACTCATTTGCATCCCTCTTCTTGTGTATCTTTTGCGTGCAGATCAGTATTTGGCTGAGGAATAGCACAAACAAATTCACTGAAGCTAGTCCAACTAGTGGAATCATCTCAAGGCACGCAGTTCCTAATTGTGATTCCACTATCAGGAATGCACACTGTTAATTACAGGCTCTAGAGTTTGCACGGTTGCCCAGGTCTAGAACAGTAACTCGCGCTTTTTTGACATATAAATTTTTTTATATTGTAAGGACAATAATAATTGACAATTTATCAATTTTTAATAATCTTTCAATTTGATTGCAATACTCCTTAAACACTAATTTAAATTATAAAACAAAATAAGAATAACACCCCTTTTCCTGTTAATTCCTTTTGTGTTATAAAACCCTTTTCTGAACAACTTTTCAAGTAATTTTCTCCATTGTAAATTATTCTATTTATTCTTATAATGAAGTCTAGAAGCGTCGTTGATACATTCAATTTTAATTATTATTGTTTTGATTATCACATTTTCTTCTTCTTTTCTCTTAGTAATTTTCTAATTTTTACTTTTTATAAGAGAAAAAAAAAACATATAAGATTAATCTTATTATTTATTTATTTTAATTTTTTTAATTATAAAATATAATGATAATAATAATTTAGCCAAATAAAATTTCAGAATAAGGAAAAGATAATAGATAAAATATATAATCATAAATTTTCTCCTTTTGTTTTCGTAAGCAAGAAAATTTTGTCAAACACTTTTGATGAGAAAACGTAATTTTCTTTTACGTGTTGTTGTTGTTGTTTTGTTGTACTTGCGGTTTTAATTACTGTAGAAATGGAATATTGGTTAGATGTAATAATAATTATATAATCTAAGATAATTACAATATACTGATGATATAGATTAATCTTTTGAAATTTGATGGTTTTGGGAGGTGTGTAAGTTTATATAAAATTTTTTTTCTGTGACAAAAAGATAAATTATGTTGATGATATCATTAGCACGAATTTTGTGTTAGAAAATAGGTCTCGTAATGTTTTATATAATTTATAGATTTTTTAAGTAAGCTGTTATTTCTCCCTAGATATTTTTATACTTTAAATGTTTACCTATGACTTTGATTAAAACGTAATAAGAATATGAATTGGGGTTTTGTCAGGAATTATTTCAAATCGAGTGTCCTAATTCTTCAAGGAAAAAATATGATACTCAGTTTTTAATGATGGAAATTTCCTTCCGAATTATCAATATTTTTTTGCAACTGTTTACCAGTGAGGCATAAGATTACATGATCCATAATATATTGTCTTAGATTTTCTATGACCTGAAAATGAAAATGAAAAAAGTTGAACAACTTTCACTTGCTGTATTGTTTATTGTTTATACTACAAAGAAGAAATAATAACTCTTATATTGATCAAAACCAATCAACTTTAACTAAAACTAAAATTCTTCTGTGTCTATTCCACATTTAATGACGAGAGCTTTCATAAACACAAATTTATTCTCTCAGTTGATTCGCCAATTTCTAGTTTTATTACGAATCAATAACAAACATTTTAAGTTCATAATAATTATGGATTCACAAATCAAAAACCATGTAAAATTTTTATTATCCAATATAATTTTTTTAATACCAACAACGGAAACTATAAACAATAAAATAATGAAATTGAAAATAAATTAAATATGAATATTAACATAAAAACGTTAGCGATTTTTTTTATCTTAATAAAAATGAATTAATAAGAATTTTTATTTCACATATAAAAATATACTTCAGCAATAAAATCCAACAACTTCAAAATTAGTTAAAGCTTTGAATTGGAATGTACTAGATCAAGTGATACAGTGAAACAGAAAAACGTCATGAGTGCCATTTCAAAAATATTTTTACTATTTCTCAAAACTGTTGCTGGTTTAGTTTCTGCTCTTTTTTAATTTATTTCCAAAAATGTTTTTCGTTGGACTGGATATAGCTGTGCGAAATAAAACATCAATGTATTTATACAAACATACAAATTTATTTCTTTAAAATAAAAGAAATCAAGCTTAAGTTATAATTGTTCCCTTTATTTGCATTTAAATTATTAAAACAATTGTAATTCCATCATAACACATATCGCTATTTACACAAATATTAATACCAAAACACATAAAACACCCTACGCATGTTTTAGACAGTCACCCTTTTCAACCACCGCAAACGAAAAATTTCCATATTCTTAAATTTATTTATATTTTTCTTTTGTTCTTAAGTGATACAAATATTTATTTAAACGTTGAATTACTCGTATCCCAAATATAAAAAATTTACAGTTAACAAGAAAGTTTTTACTACGTTAAAAAAATTTAAATTATTGAAAAGAAAATTTATAGTTTTTCTTATTCCATAAACTTTTTTATTATATAAATAAGCTGGAACATCTTGAAAGATACAGAAATTTTGTTCACAATCTTTTGCTCTTTGCTGAAATAACAAAAATTCGAAGATTTCTTTTTTCTGGAAATATTTCAAACGATTTGATGCAGAAATTTAAATCTAAGTTTTTGTGTGTGCAAGCTGTTTTATTTTATTTATATATATAAAATAAAATATTTGCTTTAAAATTGATGTTAGATAATTTTTTAACTTCAAACATTTCAAGCATGGATGAATAATTTGAAGTTGAAACGAAATTGAAAAAGTTTTATGGCAGGGTGTTTCATATTTCGTCTATGTTCCGATTTTTGTGTCATTACCGCACCAGAGCAGAGCGTCTGCTGTAATTTTAAATTAGCTAAGCTTGCATTAATTTTAACAATTCAATTGATTTTCTGTAGGATCTGTAGAAGTTAAGGTCAAAGTCAAAGTCAAAGTTAAAGTCAAAGTCAAAGTCAAAGTCAAAGTCAAAGTCAAAGTCAAAGTCAAAGTCAAAGTCAAAGTCAAAGTCAAAGTCAAAGTCAAAGTCAAAGTCAAAGTCAAAGTCAAAGTCAAAGTCAAAGTCAAAGTCAAAGTCAAAGTCAAAGTCAAAGTCAAAGTCAAAGTCAAAGTCAAAGTCAAAGTCAAAGTCAAAGTCAAAGTCAAAGTCAAAGTCAAAGTCAAAGTCAAAGTCAAAGTCAAAGTCAAAGTCAAAGTCAAAGTCAAAGTCAATGTCAAAGTCAAATTCAAAGTCAAAGTCAAGGTCAAAGTCAAAGTCAAAGTCAAAGTCAAAGTCAAAGTCAAAGTCAAAGTCAAAGTCAAAGTCAAAGTCAAAGTCAAAGTCAAAGTCAAAGTCAAAGTCAAAGTCAAAGTCAAAGTCAAAGTCAAAGTCAAAGTCAAAGTCAAAGTCAAAGTCAAAGTCAAAGTCAAAGTCAAAGTCAAAGTCAAAGTCAAAGTCAAAGTCAAAGTCAAAGTCAAAGTCAAAGTCAAAGTCAAAGTCAAAGTCAAAGTCAAAGTCAAAGCCAAAGCCAAAGTCAAAGTCAAAGTCAAAGTCAAAGTCAAAGTCAAAGTCAAAGTCAAAATCAAAGTCAAAGTCAAAGTCAAAGTCAAAGTCAAAGTCAAAGTCAAAGTCAAAGTCAAAGTCAAAATCAAAATCAAAGTCAAAGTCAAAGTCGAAGTCAAAGTCAAAGTCAAAGTCAAAGTCAAAGTCAAAGTCAATGTCAAAGTCAAAGACAAAGTCAAAGTCAAAGTCAAAGTCAAATTCAAAATCAAAATGAAAGTCAAAGTCAAAGTCCAAGTCCAAGTCAGCACAGTAAAACAAATGACAAAAAATCAATTTCTAGAACACAACCCGCTAAAACTAATCGTTTGTAAAGTAATTAAAAGTACAACAGTAAAATAAATCGTCGCTATAGTAAAATAAAATTGAGTTCATTAATCTAACTCAAACACATGCGATAACATCAGTTGTTCCCCACAACAATTTATTCAGTTTAAACAAATTAACACATTAGATAAAAAACAATTATTATATGAAGGTGCTATGTATAGTACGTTTATGCAACACAAATGTTTCAACAATAAATTGTTATTGTTTTAAGCTATTAATTACCAAGAAGAAGTCGATAGAATAAAAAGAGGGTAAATCAAATGAGGAAAATAAATAACTAAACTTATTAATGTAGATCCTTTTTCACACAACAGGAGAACAGCAAGATTGACATGAAACCAAATTAGTTTGATGAGAATAGGATAAATTGTTTTGGGGTGTTCCTGTTTCTATATATTATATGTTATTAATTTTACGATTATAAATCTGGAGATTGAGTACAGCATTAAAATATTATTTAGATTACAAATATTTTCGTTTGACTTTGTAAGAAAATAAGTATTTTGTTTTTGAATCTATTTAAAATGAGTTCCTTCTGAAGTGGCTATACGAGGCGGGCTGCTGCGAGTGTTAACGGTGTCATTACTGTCTATCTATTTGCACCCGCAAAGCACTTGATTATTTGTCTATTAAGTAAGTCAAACACGGAGGTCTTTAGTGCGAATTTTTTTTCTTTTATTCAAAGCTAGGTACACTCAGAGAATTTTGTTAGTAAATTTAATAACCGCCCGTTTTAAAAATGTGTAATAAGTTATTTTATCAATCTAATAACGATTTTTATTAAAGTAATTGCCACATTCGTTCGATTAATACTTTTTGTTATTATTTTAATAAAAATGTTTATCAAAATAAAAGTACGGTCAATATTATTTAAAAAATCAAAACGGTTGATTAAACTAATAACCAATTCTTATTGAAATGATGAATTCAGACAATCAAATAAAAAATTATGTGATTAACGTAGAGCTATTAAAATAAAAACATAAATTATTATTTTTGTAGTTAATTTTAATAACCATTTTATTAGATTAATCATCGACGTTTTTTCTTTCAAAACGTAGGTTATTAAATTAATAATAGTATATATTAATCTAACTTTAGGTTATTATTTTTAATAACGATTAATAAAATATTGGTAAGAATCACAGTTTATATCCAGACGCTGAATAAACAACTTTAAAAAATATTTAAAGGTTTTGTGACAAGTTAAAAGTGTTAAGAAAATTGAAAAAGTAAGATTATTTTATTAAACGATAACGTTTGGTATGTGAAACTTTGTAAATTTTTGTACTGTCTATGGTGTGGTAAAAATAATTGGTTTTTCAGTTCCTGAAGCAGATTCATCAGACAGAACATGTAGAAATTTTGTTCGATGAACAGAGTAGTTAGGCTAAAATTGAGTCTGCATGGGACAAGACTAAACAACTTAGACTCAGCGACATTTCAAAATTAAAATCAACTTCGGAAATTTTAACCAAATGGAAGTAATTTAAATTACCGCTTGGTTATAAACTGGTAATGAATAATTAAATATTAGTATATTTCAATAACATTTTAATTATAATTATAATAATATATATATAATAATTATAATTAATTATAATAATATTCCTTTTAAAATTTTCAGATAGACATTTATTTTAAAGCAATGTTTCCGAAAGCCTGCGATTTTGGTTGTAAATTACCAACCATTTATTCAGAAAACTTAGCCCATTTTTGAAAAACAAATGAAAAGATAAGAGAGATGGTTGAAGAACTTCGCAATACAGAGAATATGACAGAAAGTAAGTTTTTTAAATTTGTTTTTTGGCTCCAAAAACTTGAAAATCACATACAACAGAAGCAGAATTCTATTCAAATTTTACAGCAACAGAATTTTTTGCTGTCAAATTTGATTGAAATTCTGTTTCTGTTTCTGATGTATTTGAATACCCGGCTATAAGCTAAAACGTTGTTTTTGGACATGTCATTTGTAATTTTTTTGAGTGAAAACAATTAAACCTATTCAATGTTAGATTCTGTAATAATGTAATATTTTTCTGTTTTATATTATTTAGATGATATTCTGCTATCAACTATGTATTTACTGCACAGGATACTCCGTCAAACCAACAAAACTTTATAGCATAAAATTTATAAGAAATACACTGTTCGATATTCTTAAAACAGTTTTGATGAAGAGATGTTACAAAAGTATTTCGATAAAAAATTACCAATTCAGCCTCTTTTGTTAATTATTGGGTCTATAATAAAGCCAACTAGTATGCTTTGATAATGTACGGTATGAAGTTTATACAACATGGAATAGTAGATTCTTGTATGAGCTTAGAATGAAGGCAATTCTTCTCGAGGATGAAGTTTCCCAAAACGAGCGTAGCGAGTGGAGGGAATCCTCCGAGTGAAGAATTGCCATCATCCCAAGCGAATACAAGATGCTATTTTATCCACGACTGTAAAATATTTCGTTTAATTTCCAGTTTTCATGCAAAAATTTGTATCGCCATATTGAAATAAAAACATCAAAGATAGCGAAAAACAAAACAAGTTTGATGTTTAATTTGTTAGGGGAATATTTAATAAACTATAGAGCTGTTAAAGAATTTTAATTAAATTCACTAGTTGTGGAATGAATACAATTACAATGGAAGACATACGCATGGAAAGCATATATTCTTTAGTCGTGGATAAAGTAATTGATGTGTGCTTCAAAATATTTTTTCTATGCGAAAAGTCAATTCACTAGTGAAAAAGAATAACAAATTATAGTTGCTATGGTTTTTCATATAATTTTATAAAGTACTTTAAACAACGTAACCATGAAAAAATAGAATATGAATTTTGAATGTTTTGTAGTCGATTTATAACTTTATAATTTATAGTAAATATCGATTATATATATAATATCATAGAAAAAATTGCATTTCCTACGCGAGATAAAAACGTTTTTCGTTCGTAAACATGTCTCACTCGACGCTAGCGCGTCTCGTGAACATATGTTTACTCACGAAAAAACAATGTTTTCATCTCTTGTAGGAAAATATACTATTATTTATTCAACTTAAAATATCCGCAATCAGCAACCAATTTTGGAATTTTATCCAAAAGCATTTTTATACATTGAAAGGCGATAAAGAAAGAGCAAAAGTATTCGGTCAATTTGTTGATTGATTTGTTAAATTCAAATCAATAATATATATTATTAGTTTATCTATGTAAATTTATTTTTTAATTAATAAAAAATATAGTAAAATATAGTAAATATTACTATATTTTTTATTTTATATACGCACATAGACTCCTTTTGTTCTTTTAATTTTTGTCACATATAAATTTAAAAATACTTTAAAGCAAAATTATGAATTAATTATTTTAGAATTAAAACTGTGAAATATAAATAGATTAAATGAAAATAATTAAAATAAATAAAATCGTTAATAAAAAATTTATGCTCTCTTTTATTTAAAAAGTGTAAAATATAAGTTCCATTATTAATTTAATAAGTTTCATTATTAATTTAATAACATCTTATTATTGATTTAATAAGAACCTATTATTAATCTAATTAGATTGTATTATTAATCTGATAACCTAATATTATTTTAAAAACAACTTTATTATTATAATAATATATGTCATTTATCCAATGGATACCTAATATAAATGTAATCCATTATGTTATTATTCCAATAAGAATTTTTATAAATATAAAAGCTATCGTTTTTAGATTTAAAATTTAATTTTTTTGTGTTAGTAAATATTACGAACAAATAATATTAGTTTAATAATGCCTGTTATTACGAAATTAGTGAAAATAATCACAAGTTGTGATTAGCTGTATAATAATCACCAAATTATTAATCTAATGGCTATTTTGATAGTTTTTAATAACAGAATTCTCTGAGTGTATGCTTAGATTTAGTTTTAATAAATTACAAATTACTGTCTCTGAATATCCGAAGATACCATGCCAACTAGGGATTAGGATTATGTTTAAATAAATTAAGTTTCTTTAAGATATTTATTAACGTTAAATTTAAAATTTTGAGGATTATAGCTATCAGGCAAAACCCAAAAAGGTAAGGCATTTCAGAGGTGAGAGGCTCTGTTGAAAAACTCACGTTGAAAGGCGACAGTTTTACTCTTTTTTATTTGAATCGTTAATGGATGGGCCACAATAGTTGCTCTGGTTTAACGCGAAAAGTTTGCAAAATTGATTTTATCTCTGTGGAAGTTCGTTCGTTCATCCATAATGTGCTTGTGGTAAATTGTCAGATCAACAACATTTCGACTCTGCAGCAAAGAATCAAGCTCATTATTAAGAGTTGAGTTGCATATCAGTTTAACAGCTCTGCGTTAAACAAAATCAAGGCACTTCAAACTACTATAATAAGGTTGACTTTATATGTGAGAACAGTACTCCATACAGGGACGTATAAAAGATTTGTAAGTTAATAGAAGCTGTTCACTATTAAAAAACTTACGACATCGTCCAAAAAGCCCAAATTTTGAACAGCGTTCTTAGCTAGGCTAAAAATATGAGAATTCCATTTCATATTATTTTCAACTTCTCCTAGAAATCTTACAGATTTCTTCTCTACAAGAAACGGATTATGTGTGGATAATCTAGTAAAATGACAAACCTGGGTTTTATTCGTATTGAATTCAACACAATTAGCGAACCCCCAATCCAATATAGTTTTAAGGTCATTGTTTAATGAATCTATCAAATTTGATCTAAAGTTATTAAGCGCTAACGGTGAATATAGTTTAGGGTTTTCATAAGACGCATGAAGCGTGCTATCATCAGCAAAACTATGGATAGGATTAACTGTTGAATCTAACAAATCATTTATATAAATAAGAAAGATAGTTGGGGACAAAGCGGAGTCTTGAGGAACTCCTGCATTAGTTGAAAAGACATCCGATGAAACACCATCAACATACACCCGAAATTTTCGCAGGCAATAAAACTCTTTAACCAAGAAATGAGTTGCTCGTCCAAACCATAGCATCTTAATTTGCAAATAAGATTATTATGCCATACTTTATCAAATACTTTGGAAATATCAAGAGCAACTCCAAAGTTTCACCGCGGTTCTCAAGAGACTTGTTCCACACATGAGTGACAAAGGAAAGTTGATCTCCCGTCGCTCTTTCTTTTCGGAACCCGTATAATAAATGAAAAATTTAGACAAAACCGATCAAGTTGAAATGGGTCCGTAATTTGTTCTGTGTTACTAACCTTTTTTGGAACAGGTTGTACACTAGCCATTTTCCATAGTTCAGGAAAAATTCCCTTTTTATATGACAAATAAAAGATTTTTGTGAGGATTGATATCTCTTTAGCAAATGTTTTAAGAATAATTGGCGGAATACGATCTGGCCCAGATACTTTGTTAGTATTAATTTGTAAAAGGATTGCTCGCTGTGCCACTCTGAAATTATCATCTATCATGGTATTTTCTAATTTTGTTGCGTCCTCGGCAATTGGCTGCGATTGATGGAGTATTTGGAACGCACGTAATTGAATTCGTTCGTTAATTGCGAGTCTATTTCTTTAAAGGCATGTGTCTACTTTATTTCTTCAGTTTTCTCTCCATTGAAATAAGACTTGCTCTTGTGCCATATCGAACTTTTCGATAAATTTTCGTACTTGTTGATATAATTGCTGAAAAAATAACTCCACATTTGAAAACCGTTCTTTTCCATTAATTTTTGGGCAATCTTTATGACAATCTTTGCGACAACATTATGCGATACATCTTCTGGTAATCAATTTTGTCAATCTGTTCTTAATACCCTACACAATTTATCCCATCCAGGGGTTAACAGGTCTGTAAAACTCCTTACCGATAACGTCATTTTGCCATCCATTAAAAAGACGTTAAGTAAATGGCACAAAACTGCCTGGTTTTCCATAAGACCAAAGATTCTAGGCACACATATTCTCCTTTGGATAAGTATGCCCAAAATTCACAACGATTTTTCGAGATACATATGAACATCATTGGTTTACTTCCTACTTCTGAGAACAAACAATATTGTGTCACAATTATTGACCGCTGTACTCGCTGGCATGAGGCCTTCTCCATTTCGGCTATCACTGCTGAAACGGTAGCCTAAGCACTCTCCTCCAATTACATTTCACGTTTCGGAGTACCTTCAGTTATCATCACTGATCAAGGCGCCTAATTCGAATAAAATCTCTTTAGCAAGTTGTTCAAACTTATAGGTGTCAAATGGAAACGCACTACTAGTTACAATCCCAAATATAACAGTCTCGTCGAATGTTGGCATCGAACACTCAAATATACTATCATGGTCTATGACAGAACAGACTGGACGCGGACATTACCTTCAATCCTACTTGGCTTACGAACGGTTTGCTTATGGTTTACTGCAAAAGTAGTTTATGATACGCAAATCCGTTTTCCTGGAGAATTTTTCAGCAAAAATACAAATTTTATTTCTCAATTTAATCTTGTTTCCCAGCTGAAACAACATTTCGAGCACCTTTGTCCCATTAATGCATCAGGGCACTCTTCCAAAAAAGTTTTCGTTCTCTAAGTCCTTGAGCCGTGTGCCTCCATACGATGGTCCTTATACAGTCATTAGTCGCGATAAAAATAATTTCATCATTGATCGCAAAGATCCACATGCGAGTCTCCTCCGACAAGTTAAAAGTCTTATTTTAGATCACAATCTGAAGATATCTCGACTCAATCTCCATCGTCTTTTAGTAAAACTCTTAGTCGCGCAAACGAAATACTGTTCAATCTACTTTTTCAGACACCTTCAAGTCTTAACCTTTCACTTTTACTTCCATAGAAGTTGAAAATCATATCACAGACGACACTTTTGGTCTTAAGTCTTTTGGTAGTGTATCTAGTCGGCTAGCCCTGATGAGAATGATATACTTTTTTAAGTTTAACAAAAAATGTTTATCGGTTCGAAACTAGATCGATCAACAATTGTATGGATAGCAAACAAATTTCATTAATTGCACGTTGTTAAATCCAGTCTTACTATTCATGATGGGATAACTTCCATCAGAGTGATCATATATCACAAATAATTCATTGGATTAATAATTTAATTATAAAGATCAATCAACTATTATTTATATTTTGTATTAGGTTACTACGCAAATCTATAACATCGGTTAGCCTTTAATTGATGTATTTGATGGATATTAGCTCACTATATAACCAGATCATTCTGTTTCCAGGGCTTTCATATAGTTAGTCATCTATGCATCAGCGAATTTTTATTCAATCCGCTTATTTTAGTTTTTTTTCTTCTTTTCAAACGAATTGCAACCAAACAATAAATTTTTCAAGTATACAAACGGAGACAGATAGAGGTATAACGCAAAAAACAAGCTCTCCAACAATACACAACCTTTCAAAGAGTAAAATTCTAAATTCTCAACCAACAGAAAAGAACTTACATTTTACTCAACCCGATAATAAACCCTACACTTATAATATTATTATAAATAACGGTAAGTTTTTCTCTTTCTGTTTTAAATTTACTTTTAATTTGTCTATTTACAAAAAAAGAAGCATTTTTCTGATCTTTTGACTAGATTTAATTATTTAAATTAGAACGATGACGTATTGTAATACTGTAATACTGTATTGTGTGTATTAGAATAATAATAAAGAAAACTATTATTTGTGTTGAGAAATGTATCACGAAAAGTGGACCCGTTCGTAGTTTATTTAAATGAACTTTTGTATTAAAATACAATATTTAAAAATATACTTTTTACTGTTTATTTTTAATTTTTATTTTATTAATAATAATATAAACTTCCTTATAGTAACAATTTGAATTTTATTTTTTATTTTATAGAATATCGATTTCGACTTACGTCATCCTCAGTTCTTAAATTATTATTCTAGAATAATAACACTAGTTTACAAGAAAAATCTCCCGAAATAAAACCCAACTTTTCTTATAGATTTGGACCTCTTGAACACGAATATCATATTCATTTTTTTTGGTTAGCTCCTGTTTTTGAGATATTTTTTTTCGGTGATTAAAAATGTTGTTTCGGTTTTTGGGTCTCATATTTTACAAAACAAGCAAATTAAATATATTAATAAAACAAGTGCATAGTAAATATGCCAACAAATATTTTGAGCTATGTTTTGTAAAAATCCGTTAAGGATTCTGGAAGTTACAGTCGAAAAAAAAGTCGTTATTTTTAAATTTTTCCATTTTCAACGCCATAAATTTTGAACAAATAAAGACACTAATTTTTTTTAATTTCTTGGAGCCTATAGCAGCTTTAATTTTCTTACTTTTAAGCTAAAAGACACGATTATTGGTGCAGTTTGCACCAAGTTATTCAAGTTTTCCCAAAGAAAGTCAAAACTCAAAATTTGGAAAAAATAGTTTTTTACTTTAATACAGAGTAAAACAACGTCTTTTTTCACTTCAAAAACTTTTTATTGTAACACCAAATATTTTCTGTCTCTAAGAGACCTTCTTCTTGGGTTAATTGTTTTCTAAACAGTTTAGAAAACAATTAACCCAAGAAGAAGGTCTCTTAGAGACAGAAAATATTTGGTGTTACAATAAAAAGTTTTTGAAGTGAAAAAAGACGTTGTTTTACTCTGTATTATTGCAATCACTTCAAGTAGTTCACACAAGAAAATTATATAGTTTTTTACTTAATTTATTGTGCCATAAATAATAATTTTAAATGTTCAGTCGTTCTCAAACATCAGTAAAGAATTATTTTAAAATAGTAAAGTATAATTTCCATTTTTGTTTTCGAAGTTGGGAATTGGATCGATACGTCTCATGTATATAAAAAAATATAAACAAAAGATAATGAATTGTGAGGAGAGGCAAAACATCAGAACTATTTAAGTTAGTTCAAGCACCATAAAGTTAAGCCCCTATTTATGTCTATTAATGCCTGTAAGGTTTGTTTCTTTTCTGTTTTTGGTTTTTTGATAATGTTGGGTACGCAACAAATAGGTGTGCTACCCACGAATCTATATTTAATTGTATTGAATTATATTGTATTCATGTAACATGTATTGTACCGCTATTTGAAATGTTTTGTAATATCAAAGATATTAAATAGAGCATTCTGTATCTACCGATTAGTGAAAGCGGATCTTAATATTAAATCATAATTTAAATAATAATTATATTATAAAATTATATGTTGTGTTTTAATTCAGTTCTCGTACACAACATATTGGCGACGTCGGGAGCGTTAGTTTTCGATTATTTTTAAAAACAAAATGGTAATTAAAATCGTGACTCGTGAAAAAGTTTTTCAGTGATTTTGTTAAATAATAAAACTAACGTTATACCTACACACAAAGAAAACATACTATATCTAGTGCAGTTAAACAATTTATCTATTTTATATAAAAAGTGTAGTTTAACATACAAAAATATTACACCTAATAGTGAAAATGGATATGGACCAATTCAAATTGTTTATGGAAGAACAAAGAAAAATGAATGCCGCTATTGTTAAATCATTACAAGAATCATCATTCAATAATTCTTTATGCAATAACACGACTACAACAATTAAATCATCTTCAGAAAAATTAATGGATACTTTATCAAAGTCTATTACCGTATTTTCGTATGACGAAGAAAATAACAATACTTTTGAAAATTGGTACACAAGGCATGAAGAAGTTTTTACTGTTGATGGAAAAGAATTAGATGACCCTTCTTTGGTTCGATTATTATTAAGGAAACTGGATTCTACTGCACATAACAGGTATACAAATTATATTTTACCTAAAATAACAAGAGAATTAAATTTTAAAGATACTGTGGCAAAATTAATTTACATATTTGGTAAAAGTACTTCTATTTTTGCACGCCGTTATAATTGTTTGAAATTCGAAAAAAATCAATGTGATGATTATATAACATATGCAGGTTTAGTCAACCGGCAGTGTGAGGATTTTAATCTATCGTCATTAACAGCTGATCAATTTAAATGCTTAATTTTTGTTTGTGGCTTAACACACTCACATGATGCCGACATTCGAACAAAACTATTATCAGTAATTGAATCAAAAAGTGAAACAACAGTAAATGATTTAACAACTGAATGTAATCGTTTATTAAATCTCAAACATGACACTGCAATGGTTGGTACATCAATGCATGCAATTAATAAAGTTGATTCAAACAAAAATTATAGTAACCCTGTTTCAAACGACGAAATCAAACTTCCAAAATCACCATGTTGGTTGTGTGGCGAATGGCATTACACAGTAAATTGTTCTTTCAAAACGAACAAATGTTTTAAATGTGGGCAGTTAGGACATAAAGAAGGGTTTTGTTTCGATAGGAGCAAAAATGCTATTCAACACAAAAGAAAAATTTACAAAAAAAATAAAAACTCAAGCCGCTTATTTTCAAACACTAACAGTATTTTTTCTGTATCAGCTATAAATAATGATACTCAACGCAAATACACAACGGTACAGATAAATAATATTCCAGTTCGACTACAAATAGATTCAGCATCAGACATAACTATAATTTCACATAGTACATGGGTAAAAATTGGTAGTCCTTTGACGGAACCAACCTCTCACACAGCTAAAAATGCGTCTCAACAAACTTTACAACTTATGTCTGAACTACAATGTAATTTATCATTCAGAGATATCAATAAATTATGTACAATATACATATCAAATGTTCCAGATTTAAATATTTTGGGAATCGATTTGATAGAATTATTTGGGCTGTGGGAACATCCCCATAAATTCATTTTGTAATCAACTGACGAGCCTAAGGGAACCAGCGAATACAAAAAATTTTAGCCAACAACAATTCATGGTAACTTTGAAACATAAATATGATAAATTATTTCAATCTTCACTGGGTCTATGCAATAAGGCTGAAGCAGCACTTCATATCAAACCAGGTTCAAAATCAATTTTTCGTCCAAAACGACCAGTACCTTTAGCATCCTTAGAAGCAGTTGAAAACGAATTAAGTCGTCTTGAACAAATCAATGTCATTACGCCTATTAATTATTCAGAGTGGGCTGCTCCAATTGTGGCTGTAAAAAAAACAAATGGGTCAATTCGAATTTGTGGCGATTTTTCTACTGGTTTAAATGAAAATCTAGAACCTCATCAATATCCTTTACCATCACCAGAGGATATTTTCGCATCTTTAAATGGAGGTATATTTTTTTCTAAAATCGATTTTTCAGATGCCTATCTTCAGGTGCAAGTTAGTAACGATTCTAAACCATTGTTAACGATCAACACACATCGTGGACTTTATCGCTACAATCGACTACCTTTTGGCATAAAATCGGCTCCTAGTATATTTCAACAAATTATCGACACAATGTTGTCTGGCTTACCAGGTGTTGTTAGTTACATAGACGACATAATAATCATGGGTAAAACTGAAGATGATCACGACAAAAACTTACATGAAGTTCTTAGTCGCATACAAGACTGGGGTTTTCATCTTAAAGTTGAAAAATGTTCATTTAAAATGCCTCAAATCAACTATCTTGGTTTTATTATCAACCGTGATGGTCGCAAACCTGATGTCGAGCGAATTAAGGCTATATCACACATGCCTGCACCAACTAATATCACAACAGTCCGTTCATTTCTTGGTATGATAAATTATTATGGTCAGTTTATCAAAGAAATGAGAGACATAAGAGCACCTTTAGACAGATTACTCCAAAAAAATTCAAAATTCGTATGGTCAAACGAATGTCAAAATTCATTCAACAAAGCAATAGCCATATTACAATCAGATTTGGCTCTCACACATTTCGATCCAAGAAAAACAATCATCGTTGCTGGTGATGCTTCAAACTATGGTATTGGGGGTGTCATTATGCATCGTTTTCCAGATGGCTCTGAAAAAGCTATCGCTCATGTTTCTAGATCATTGACCAAAACTGAACAAAATTATAGTCAAATAGAGAAAGAAGCATTGTCTCTAGTATTTTGTTTAAAAAAGTTTCATCGCATGCTACATGGTAGAAAATTTATACTTTTCACTGACGATCAACCACTTTTGGCAATTTTCGGATCAAAAAAGGGTATTCCAGTATATACAGCGAACCGTCTTCAACGCTGGGCATTACAATTGCTGTCATATGATTTTGAGATTAAGTACAAAAATTCAAGCAATTTTGGTCATGCAGACGTGCTATCACGTCTCATTTATCAACAGAAAGTTTCAGACACAGAAGATTTTGTAATAGCATCAATCAAACTAGAAGCTGAAAAGAAACGTGTATTGGTAGATAGTATACGTGAATTGCCAATTACGTATGACACTGTCGTTCAAGAAACCGCAAAAGATAAGTTGTTACAACTAGTTTCAAAATATATTCGCACTTCATGGCCAGATAATATCTTAAATGATGAGTTGAAGACATTCTACAACCACAAAGATTCATTAGCTGAATCTGAAGGTATTATAATTTATTTAGATCGTGTAGTAATTCCTTTTTCATTACAGAGAAAAATTTTAAAGCAACTACATAACGGTCATCCAGGCATAGTTCGCATGAAAGCACTTGCAAGAAGTTTTGTTTATTGGCCAAATATTGATCAACAAATTTCCGACTGGGTCAATAGATGTGAAAATTGTTCAATGGTACTCAAGTCACCTATTAAAACTAAACTAGCATCATGGCCACAACCATTAAAGCCATGGTCACGCATTCACATAGACTATGCAGGTCCATTTCAAGGAAAACATTTTTTATTAGTTGTCGATGCATTATCAAAATGGCCAGAAATTTTTATAATGCCAAATACAACATCTACCGCAACTATAAATAAGCTGAAAGACATTTTTGCCAGATTTGGTTTACCAGACACAATTGTGTCTGACAATGGAACACAATTCACATCCTACATTTTTAAATCATTTTGTATTGAAAATGGTATTCATCATTCTTTTAGTCCACCTTTTCATCCACAGTCAAATGGTCAGGTTGAAAGGTTTGTGGACACATTCAAGAGAGCTATTCTCAAACTGGAGGGGGAAGAGATAACATCTGATGCACTTTTTACATTTTTAAAATGTTATCGATCTACACCAAATCCAACATTGCAAAACAAGACACCAGCCGAGGTTATGTTTGGAAGGAAGATTAAAACAAAACTCGATTTGTTACGTCCAAATCAAACATCAATATCTCAATCTCGCAATTCCGCCTTTGAGCAACAGTTTAATAATAAACATGGTGCAGTGGAACGAAGTTTTGTTCACAACGAAATGGTTTACGTTAGAGATTTTCGAACTACAAAACCTACTTGGATACCTGCCACTATTATAAGCAAATGTGGCACCGTTCTTTACAATGTTCAAGTTAATAACCATATATGGAAACGACACACAAATCAAATTATTAAAAGAAATGAGCAGGACAACAAAGTATACTCAACGTTATTTGATACTTTTAATTTATATGATGCTCATGTAAATCAAGCCGTTAACCATAACAATAAAGAAGAGAATCATACTCCAGCTACATCTGAAGCTACAGCTGCAACACCATCGTCAGCTATAATTATACCTAATTTGTCAAGTCTAGACATCACATCTGATCCAACAGAAATTACAACCATAACTATTGATGATGATGATGATGATGTGGATGACCATCTTCCAATTGCACGACGATTACGCCCAAGACAAAAATCCTAACTTACTGCAGCAAGTTTCTTCAGAAGAGGAGGTGTTGGGTCCGCAACAAATAGGTGTGCTACCCACGAATCTATATTTAATTGTATTGAATTATATTGTATTCATGTAACATGTATTGTACCGCTATTTGAAATTTTTTGTAATATCAAAGATCTTAAATAGAGCATTCTGTATCTACCGATTAGTGAAAGCGGATCTTAATATTAAATCATAATTTAAATAATAATTATATTATAAAATTAGATGTTGTGTTTTAATTCATAGTATAAAATCCACTCGTACCTCGTACACAACAGATAATGTAAATTTTTTTCTATCACCGCCCTTGTGTTACTCCTTACGTTTATGATCATTTTAAGTTTAATTTAAGAAAGCAATTACTTCTCCTTTTTAATAGTTTTTCGGTTCTGCCAACTTTTGTTTAATTAGTTTAATTTATTTTTAAGTAGATAGTTGTCGTATGATTAGTTGCAAATATAATCTCTCTGAGGATAAATTTAATTCCAAACATTCAAGTGAAAATATTAATTAAAAAAGAAAACATATTACAAATATAAATTTTAAATAGTGTATTGTTTTTAAAAATCAATAAATCAATAGTGATAGGCAGCAGCTATAAGCAAAGCAACATAAATTGTTAGTAAAGTGTAAGGTCAAGTTTAATTAAATGGCGTCGTCAAGAAGTTTCAAGTGTAAAAATTAGCCCAAATTCATTTTGTTTTATTTGTGGAAGTAACATAATACATACTGCTAAAAGAATCACCCCATTTATAAGAACTGCCTATCTTCATTACTAACTGATATTTTCCAACTCCTAAAATAAATCGGAGGTGGGAGGAGCTAGATCATGTCAAAAAACTTCACAAAAAAATCTCAATGTCCAGAAAAATCATATAAAAATAAAATGCATCTTTTGTCAAAAAAAGACATTTCATAATCAACTAACTGATATTTTCCAACTCCTAAAATAAGTTCCAGGTAGGAGGAGCTAGATCATGTTAAAAAACTTCACAAAAAAAATCTCAATTTTGAGAAAAATCATATAAAAATAAAATACAACTTTTGTAAAAAAAAGACATTTCATAATCAACTAACTGATATTTTCAAACTCTTAAAATAAGTCCGAGGTGGGAGGAGCTAGATCATGTCAAAAAATTTCACAAAAAAAATCTCAATTTCGAGAAAAATCATATACAAGTAAAATACAATTTTTGTCAAAAAAAGACATTTCATAATCAACTAACTGATATTTTCCAACTCCTAAAATAATTCCGAAGTAGGAGGAGCTAGATCTAATACGAAAACAACCTATAAATAAATCAATTATGTTGCAGAAATAAAATTATTCTTATAGTAAATTTTTTTTTCCATATTTTGAGTTTTGACTTTCTTTGGAAAAACTTGAATAACTTAGTGCAAACTGCACCAATATTCGTATCTTTTAGCTTAGAAGTAAGAAAATTGAAGCTACTATAGGTTCCAAGAAGTTAAAAAAGATTAGTGTCTTTATTTGTTCAAAATTTATGGCGTTGAAAATGGAAAAATTTAAAAAAAAGAATCCTTAACGGATTTTTACAAAATATAGCTCAAAATATTTGATGTCACCTAACTTAGCCCCGCCATTTTTAAGAAAATTAAAAATAAAGATTGTGCTGTATTGTGCTAAAGTTGTGCTGGATGTGCTACTCAGAAAGAATGCCATATCACCAATGGAAAAAAGTTGGCACGCTGAAACAATTTTTCGAGCAGAAGTTAGCCCCGCCATTTTCAAAAATCTGAAAAACAAAGGTTGTCCTGTATTGTTCTCGAGTTGTGCTGGTTGTGCTATTTAGAAAAAAAATTCATATCCCTAGTGGAAAAATTTTATAACACTAAAATCAATTTTTCGAGTAAAAGTTAGCCCCGCCATTTTGGAAAAAAAGAAAAACAAAGGGTCTGCTGTACGGTGTTAGAGTTGTGCTAGTTGTGCTATTCAAGAACAAATTTGTACCACCAACAGAATAATTTAAACACGCTAAAACGATTTTTCGAGTTGAAGTTAGCCCCGCCATTTTGAAAAAAATTAGAAACAAAGGTTGTGCTGTATTGTGCTAGGGTTGTGCTGGTTGTGCTACTCAGAAATAGTTCCATATTATCAATGAAAAAAAGTTGGCATGCTAAAATGACTTTTCGAGCAGAAGTTAGCCCCGCCATTTTGAAAAAAATGAAAACCAAAGGTTGTGCTGTATTGTGCTCGAGTTGTGCTGATTGTGCTAGTTAGACGAAAATTTCGTAACCCTAACAGAATTTTTTTACAAAGTTAGCATCATTTTTTTCGAATAGAAATTAGCCCCGCCATTTTGGAAGAAATCAAAAACAAAAGAAGTGCTGTATTGTGTTATAGTTGTGCTGGTTGTGCTACTGAAAAAATATCGTATCACCAACAGAATAATTTAAACCACGCTAAAACCATTTTTCGAATGAAAGTTAGCCCCGCCATTTTGTAAAAATCAAAGAAGAAAGGTTGTGCTGTATTGTGCTACAGTTGTGCTGGATGTGCCACTCAAAATGAATCCCATATCAACAATGAATAAAAGTTGGCACGCTAAAACGATTTTTCGAGCAGAAGGATATTTTCGAGCAGAAAGCATTCGAGCAGAAGATTGAGCAGTAGATTAAGCAGAAGTTAGCCCCGCCATTTTGAAAAAAATGAAAAACAAAGGTTGTTATGTATTGTACTCTAGTTGTGCTGGATGTGCTACTCAGAAAGAATTGCATATAAGCAATGAATAAAAGTTGGCAGACTAAACCGATTTTTCGAGCAGAAGTTAGCCCCGCCACTTTGAAAAAAATAAAAAACAAAGGTTGTACTGTATTGTGCTTGAGTTGTGCTGGTTGTGCTACTCAGACAAAAATTTCGTTTTCCTAACAGAAAAATTTTATAACGCTAACATCATATCTTAAATAGAAGTTAACCCCGTCATTTTGGAAAAAAAAACTAAATTGAGTGCTGTATTGTGTTAAAGTTGTGCGAGTTGTGCTACTTCAAAACAAATTCGTACCCACCGACGGAAAAATTTACAATTTTTTTTAATACCATATATTTTTGGGATTCCCTTATTTTATATATACAAAACAGGCAAGATTCATTTATGCTATCGGACACCAGGTGTCACTTATATTATTAGTACTTATAAATTAATGATTACACTGATTCCTACAAGAATGAATGATGCTAGCGTACAAATATTTTTCATTGGGTATATAGAATCTATCTCTAAGCAGCCAGCTCAAAAAAATTTCATACCACTACATATACAAAACTTTTGTTTTTCATTTTTTCGAAAACGACGGGGCTAAATTGTTCTTGCGTACCAAATTTTTGCATTGGTAGTATGGAATTTTTTTTGAGTAGCACAACTAGCACAACAATAGAACAATACACTACAGCCCTTGTTTTTGTTTTTTTGCCAAATGGCGGAGCTAACTTCTGCTAAGCCTTCTGCTCGAATAATCGTTTTAGCCTGTCACCATTTATTCATTGGTGATATGGAATTTTTCTTGAGTAGCACATCCAGCACAACTATGGTACAATACAGCACAACATCCTTTTTTTATGTTTTGTTAAATGGCGGAGCTAACTTCTACTCGAAAGATCGTTTTAGCGTGTTTAAATTTTTCCGTTGGTGGGTACGAATTTGTTTTGGAGTAGCACTTCTATTTGAAGAAATGATGTTAGCGTTATAAAATATTTCTGTTAAGAATACGAAATTTTTGTCTGAGTAGCACAACCAGCACAACTCAGGCACAATACAGTACAACCTTTGTTTTTTATTTTTTTATAAGTGGCGGGGCTAACTTCTGCTCCAAAAATCGGTTTAGTCTGCTAACTTTTATTCATTGCTTATATGCAATTCTTTCTGAGTAGCACATCCAGCACAACTAGAGTACAATACATAACAACCTTTGTTTTTCATTTTTTTCAAAATGGCGGGGCTAACTTTTGCTTAATCTTCTGCTCAATCTTCTGCTCGAATGCGTGCTGCTCGAAAATATCCTTCTACTCGAAAAATCATTTTAGCGTGCCAACTTTTATTCATTGTTGATATGGGATTCTTTTTGAGTGGCACATCCAGCACAACTGTAGCACAATACAGCACAACGTTTCTTCTTTGATTTTTACAAAATGGCGGGGCTAACATTCATTCGAAAAATGGTTTTAGCGTGGTTTAAACTATTCTGTTGGTGATACGATATTTTTTCAGTAGCACAACCAGCACAACTATAACACAATACAGCACTTCTTTTGTTTTTGATTTCTTCCAAAATGGCGGGGCTAACTTCTATTCGAAAAAAATGATGCTAACTTTGTAAAAAAATTCTGTTAGGGTTACGAAATTTTCGTCTAACTAGCACAACCAGCACAACTCGAGAACAATACAGCACAACCTTTGGTTTTCATTTTTTTCAAAATGGCGGGGCTAACTTCTGCTCGAAAAGTCATTTTAGCATGCCAACTTTTTTTCATTGATAATATGGAACTATTTCTGAGTAGCACAGCCAGCACAACCCTAGCACAATACAGCACAACCTTTGTTTCTAATTTTTTTCAAAATGGCGGGGCTAACTTCAACTCGAAAAATCGTTTTAGCGTGTTTAAATTATTCTGTTGGTGGTACAAATTTGTTCTTGAATAGCACAACTAGCACAACTCTAACACCGTACAGCAGACCCTTTGTTTTTCTTTTTTTCCAAAATGGCGGGGCTAACTTTTACTCGAAAAAATGATTTTAGTGTTATAAAATTTTTCCACTAGGGATATGAAATTTTTTTCTAAATAGCACAACCAGCACAACTCGAGAACAATACAGAACAACCTTTGTTTTTCTGATTTTTGAAAATGGCGGGGCCAACTTCTGCTCGAAAAATTGTTTCAGCGTGCCAACTTTTTTCCATTGGTGATGTGGCATTCTTTATGAGTAGCACATCCAGCACAACTGTAGCACAATACAGCACAATCTTTGTTTTTAATTTTCTTAAAAATGGCGGGGCTAAGTTAGGTGACATAAATATTTGTTGGCATATTTACTATGCACTTGTTTTATTAATATATTTAATTTGCTTGTTTTGTAAAATATGAGACCCAAAAACCGAAACAACATTTTTGATCACCGAAAAAATTGGTTTTTCGTGAATATCTCAAAAACAAGAGCTAACCAAAAAAATGAATTTGATATTCGTGTTTAGAAGGTCCAAATCCATAAGAAAAGTTGGGTTTTATTCAGGGAGACAAAAAAAGTTCAAAATTTGTAAACTAGTGTAATTTAAGAACTGAGGATGACGTAAGTTGAAATCGATACTCTATAAAATAAAAATAAAATTCAAATTGTTACTATAAGGAAGTTTATATTATTATTAATAAAATAAAAATTAAAAACAAACAGTAAAAAGTATATTTTTAAATAGTGCATTTTAATTCAAAAGTGACAAAAGCACATAAACAGTGAATAATATGGAAAACCATAATAACACATATAGAACTTTTGTATGTTGTAACAAAATTTGAATTTATAATTTTAGGATTATAGTTCTTGTTTAAAGAAGAAGCAAACATGCGGTAGAAATATTTTGGTATACATATGAAAATGTTTTCAGGAATACGTAGTTAATAAATAGTGGAAGGATTCTGAACGTAACAAACAAAACTCCAACAAACGGAAATTTTCCATAAAAAACGAAAATATGCACTAAATATTCTGCCTGTCCTAGAGCCGTTGTTGGATTAAGCTCAATTTTAAAAAAGGTGCATGTTTTGGTCTCTCTTTTCAGTTTCTTTCATGTCGTTTGCAAAGATTGTTGACTACTCATTTTTCTGGATTTCAAAAAGTATAGGTCTCATACCTATTTTGCAAGTTTTTGCCAATATTTTTGGCCCAAAATAATTTTTAAAAATATGCTGGAAGGAGGCTCTGGATATTCGAATAATAAGCATTGGTTAAAATACAATGATCGTCCATGTTACCCAATATGTTACCAATCATGTCACGCGATATGTCACCCGATCGTTCACGTCACCCAACAATCATTCTAAGTATGGCAGTGGATAATTTCGGCATTGAAACCTATGGGACCTGGGATTGTGTGTTGTTGGGATTGTGTGTTGTTGACTAAATCCTTCAAAATGTGATATATTCCGTCGCCTGTGAATTATAAATGACAGGCTTGCACCTCTGTTTGATTTCGTCCATGCCAAAGATCGTGTAATTTTTAGAGTTTAAATCTAATTAATGTTGTGCGTTTTATGAAGTGCGTAATTTTATTGAGTTTTATCTGAAACAATTGTAGTTAAGCTGTGAAATTACTTAGGTGGATCTAAATGTGATTATGACGTACGTTGTTATTGATTATTGGTCTTGTTTGTCTTGATTGTTAATTGAATTACGTTGTTATTTATTGTTGGTTTGTTATTTACGCTAGTGTAGCAAGACTGCTATGTAGCATTTTATTGGGGGACACTCTTTCGTGTAGGCGTATTTCTGATCAATTTTTAAGTTTGTATCAATTTTTAAGTATGGCGCAGTCATAAGTTTTGATTTCTTTATAGCAAAATACAGTTATTTTTTGTGAGTCACCTATTGCTAAACTTCTAGGCAAAACTGTTTCTAAACTCCTTACATTAGAAGTAAAGTCTGATGTTGCCTTGTTAACCAGGGTGGAGTTTACACATTAAGTCATTGCATATAGTGAAGTTTAATTATACTTTTAATTTAAGTCCTTGTATAAACTGATTAGAGTTTACATCAACACCATAAATAAAACTCCGAGCAGTGTCTTTATTTTTTTTTTTTAGTTTTTTATAGAATTTCCATCCATTTTCATACTTAAATTGTTTTGTTTCAGTCTGACAGTATCATCAAAACTTTTAGAAAAGATCGTGTTTGCGTTCATTCCTTGTAGTTTGACTACCGAAGTTAGGTGTGTACTTATTGGTACTCAAACAAAAATGATTTGTCATCGAAGAATCGTAAAAGTTCTGTCGAACTACCAGCACTTTATCTAAGAATTATAAAATAAATTCTTAAGGCACGGCGTAATTCCTTTACTCGCGACCGACGGTGCTTTACACTATTCAGTTGGAAAAGTTAGGGTATAGCATGGTGAAATCAACATTCATTTTTGGCACTGCTCCAAACTCTGTGTCAGTTAAAAACTAAATAAAACTTGCGAAGATATTTAAATTATATGCTGTTTCGAATAACACTAAATGCTACCCTTCTCACTCCCAGTTTTTAATCATAAAAAAAAATTAATAGCAATGCGAATTCAACAAATGAGCAAAAAAAATACAAGAGTGTTAATTTGTGTACACCAAATAACAGTAAGACAACACAATTCCTTTCTCGTACAATCACTTTTATCGATTATAATATAATTATTCTGTTCTTGTTCTAAATTTTAAAAGAAGAAATATATTGCTTTAAACTTTAAGAAAAACAAACATGCCACTGGAAAAGAATTAAAAAAATAAAACTTTTTCTAAGGAATTAACGTTGTTTTATTCAAATTGTTTTCTGAATAATTTTATTTACTTTTTAAGATTTCGATTTGTTTTTAGATGATTTGATTAATTGGAAATGTTATGATTTAAATAATATTTACTTCAGTAGATTTCAAAAACTGTTGAAGAAGGAAAATGTCTGAAATTTCAAATCTGCGGCCTAGAAGGGTGAGTGGTTGTTGACGTAAATCTATTGACACCGAGTTACATGTTACTTCTTTAAACGGATACATTTTTGGTAAATCTTTGGTATGAGGTATACGCCATACAAATTATTATAATGAAATTCATTAAAATTCAGTAATCATTGATCGAACGCCTACCAACAATAACATTTTAATATTAATTAATGAGAATATTCTAATTAAAATGTTGTTTTGCAACAAATAAAATTTATTTCATTGAAATGAAAATTTTTATTTAAAAAATGAAAATTCAAAACACGCCAACACCATTTCCATTACATTTTTACATTTGACGAGAAAATTTCCAATTAAAAATGAAATTTTAATAATTCTTATCAATTTTTAATGAAAACCAGATAACAAAATAAACAACAACAAAGATGAATCAAATAAATACAATTTAAACCAATCTAAATAATACATGTAGTAGGTTGAAGATATGCCTGGATTACCCAGTTTGAGGTATTTTTAATTTTCATAAAAACAAATGAACATTGTATTGAAGAGAAGAAAGGAAACATTAAAATGGCTTAATGATGGATTTTAAGAATAATGATCTGATCTTTCTCTTGTTTACTGTTATGTGAAAGTCTTAAGTTGTTAGAAGAATTACAAATGTATAGACAAAGAAGTTTTAATAAAATGTTAGTTGATGAAGATTACACCTACGAAAAATTCAAAGATTTGTGGTCGGGAAATATATGATAAATATTTTTCTGTGAGGCGGTAATAGAATAAGATTAAATAAATATTATCGTAAATATTAATTATGAGATCATTAAGCCTACAAATATCTTAGGGTGCGTTTATGCTGGAGCTCATTAAAATCGCAAGAACCTCAGATTTATTGGCTTGCAGTCTTACACTCTATGATTTCTGGAGTGATAAATAAAAATAAAAATAAAAATAGGTGGACTCAATCTATCCTATAATACCATCACTATTTTTGTAAAGCAAAATCTTTCAAGACATTTATCCTTTCTCTCAGCTATTTCTTAAAACTGTCTTTACATTCTTTAAAAATAGATAAATACCTATGCACTCAAGGATGAATCCCTTAGTTTTTAGGTTTTGTTAAACAATTGATCAAAAGAATATTTCTAGAAAATGCATCAATTTTGCTTAGTTCATTTTATGAACTCTAAGTTTGACATTAACTGTTCCGTTATCAAAAAACCAAATTTCAACAATTGTACCAAATATAAAATATAATTTAACAGCAAAACTTATTTTATGATTTGTTACATCTTTGCTTAACCAACTTTTTTCCTACTTTCAACAAACAAAAATTATTTGAAAAACTAAACAAAATAGATAACCATCATAAAAAAAAGTGTAGAAATTAAAAAATTAAATTTCTGTACAAAATCACTTTAAACCATCCATTAACCAAACAAAACAGCCCACTTCCTTCCCATCATCGTGATTCTTATCCAAAACCCGCAAAAAAATTTACATTTTTATTATCCTTTTTTTTCTGTTTTGAAACTGAAAAGTATAGTTACACAAAAGAAAATTGTTTCAATTTTATTGAAAAGATAAAAAAGAGAAATGAGTTATAAAAGTTTTACGTACTACCACTCCTGTTAATTCTACTATCAGTTACAATAGCACAGTGCATCTCTGCATAAACAAGGGTGAAATTTTATGAAGGTTAATCTATAATTAACAAGGACTTGTGATTAAACTAATTTTTTTTTTCGTATTTTAAATTCGACACCGACGGTTTAATCGAAGATATGAAATCCTACTATCAAACGGATCTTTGGTCAACATTACTACAATAAAACTATGTTAATGTAGAACGTAGTCTCCGATTTTTTTCTTTATCATAATGACAACAATAAAATTCTATTAAAACCATTCTAAAATGTTGAAAAAGCTACACAACAGAACAGCAATGAAATTAATGTTTTGTAAAATTATGTTTAATTGTTATAATATAATAATGCAATTTTTTTAATGTTTTTTGTGTGCTATATAATGGTAAATTGTATAACTCTTGCTGCAATTCATTTAAATACTTTTATACAAAAGCAACTGTTTCTTTGTTTCGCTTGAAATACTTCATGTTTTATGATTGAATAGATAAGTTGGAATAGTATGTTGTATAACTAGTGCAAACGCGTTTTCCAAACAGGAATAGAGCTCGCTACATCACTGACGTTTGGAAAAGCAGTTTGTGTTTGTTATATACAATCGTTTTTATTACAAATGCACAAAATTATAAAATAAAACAAAAATTGTATTTTCAAAATTGAACGTTTTTTGTTCATGTGTTTTGAAAATATTTTTTAACTTTTGTATCGAAAGAAAATAATGAAAGGTTAAAGCTTAACTTGCTACAAAATGAGAGCTCTACAGCTTTTATTGTAAAAGAGAAAATATTTAACAGCAAGCTATAGTGTGATATCATTAAGGAATACTCCATAGCTAAAAATGAAATGATACTGTTGATACCACCCCTAACATATCATCTTGGCTATTATTACCAGTAGTATATGATATCTATTGCTATTACCAGTAGTATGTGATATCTAACGTTAACTCGTATGTTAATAGCAAGGACCCAAAAACTGATCCCTCCAAATTTTGTAACAATCCTCATTTTCAAATTTAAACCAATGATGATATTTGTTATGTTACCAAAACTCAATCTTTCATTAGTCAAAATAATTTTGATTAATCAAAGATGCTTTATGTTCATTTAAACTTAATTTACAAAACGATTTATCATCAACCAATTAACGATTCTTTTATTTTCTAATTCTAAAAACAACAAACCAATTATAATAATTTCCAATCAAATAATTAATCTACATCAGTCAGTTTATCTTATATATACTATTATACATTTCTTTGGCATTAAATTTCCGATTATAATTTTCTTAACTTAATAGGCAAGTAACATGAATTAGAAATATGTATTCATGTGTTCATATGGGTGAAAATGTACATAATTATGTTTAGAAAAGTTTCTATGTCGAAAACACAAATTATGATAGAAAACCAACAGCAACGTAATTGGTAAGAAGGTACAGATATAAAGAGAAAACTTTTGACACGAATGTTTTAAAACATATGGTTGTATCACATATCTAAGGCTGAGCCATCCCCCTGTTTGTGTGTATAATTACACCTAACAAAAACATAACTAAAACTCTTGGGGATTTTTGAGATCAACTATATTCTAGTAAGTAAGGAAGTGGTTGAAAGTTTCTCAAAGAAAACTATACTTCTCATTTTTTACGTGTTTCGGATGAATTCGAACCATCCTCTTCAGTGCCTTGTTTAAATCCTTAAGCAGACACGCCACTGAGGTGATGACAATTTCGAAATTGAAACTTCTTCATCACTTAAATTCATTTACATAAGTTGGATTTTTTCACTGTCATTAGACTCCAACTATGGAAACGTTTTCACATTATATGGGCATTTTTGAAATTAACTAAAACTATTTTGTCATTGTTAATTTGGTCATAATTAAAAAATCATAAAAAACTAGAAGAGGATGTCACCAATTTGAACTCTATAAGTGAACTAGTTTTTTATCTAGTGATGCTATCTGTGAAGTCATATTTCGGCAGTTTTTCAGTTTGAAAAGTCAAAAAGTCAAGCTCTGAGATATCAAGATTACGCTCTGGGTTAAGGATTTTGATATAGTTTTCGATAAAAAACTTTTATGAGGACATGGTTTTTAGTTTTGGGCAGCGATGTATATCAAACATAACTTTTTGTTAAAGTACATGTATTTTTTATCTCTGTTTAGATATGTATTACAAAACTACACGAAACATCAATACGTTGTCGGAAAATTATAACAGATCATAAATTAACATAATTTAGTGAAAAGATTATACAATCAGCAAACCACTCAAAAACCTCTCCATTTAGCGTTTCGAGAAAATATTTCAAAATCACAAATTCATATTTTTTTCAAAATTCCAAAACTATTTTAAAATAACAAATTTAAACTTTTTTCAAACAAAATTCTAAAAATATTTCAAAAATTATTACAAAATTACAGATTAAAACTTTTTTCAAAAATTCTAAAAATATTGCTAAAATTATAACAAAATCAAAAATTGTAACTTTTTCCAAAATTATAAAAATTATTAAAAAAATTGAATTTTAAATTTTAAAATTCTAAAAATATTCCAAAAATTCTTACAAAATCAAAAATTGAAACTTTTTCAAAATTCCAAAAATTATAATAAAATCAAAAATTTAATATTTTTCAAAATTCTAAAAATATTCCAAAAATTCTTACAAAATCAAAAATTAAAACTTTTTCCAAAATTCTAAAAATATTGCAAAAATTATTACAAAATCAAAAATACAAACATTTTTCAAAATTCCAAAAATATTTCAAAAACTATAACAAATTAAAAAATTTCCATGTCCAATTTCATTTTCTATTACATTTACGTCATAAAAACAGGTAAATGTTTTGTTCCAAAAAATTGGCTAAAAAATATATGAAATCATTTTTTGACACGCCTGACATTATTTTTTTGACAAACTTATAATGCCATAATTCTGTATAATAATAATAAATTTTCATGTCATACAAATTATTAATTTTATTTTTTTCCAAAAATTGGGTAAAAAAATAAATAAAAATCAATCTTTTGACACACTTGACAACATTTTTTTGACAAACTTATAATGCCATAATTCTCAATAATAATAATAAAATTTCATTTCAAACAAATAATTAATTTTATTTTTTTCCAAAAATTGTGTAAAAAATAAATAAAAATCTTTCTCTTGACTCACTTGACAACATTTTTTTGACAAACTTATAATGCAATAATCTAGTTTTTGGTCTCACATACCAATCACTACCATCAAGATTTCTCCAAATTTAATGTTGCTACTTGTAATCACTTAAAATGAAAGTTGTTTAAGAAAAAAATTTCCTTGTTTTGACACACTTGACGATTTTTTTTGACACCCTTCCGGTACAGTTTTTGAACACATCGTCCTTTTGGCTCTTTGCATTAAGTAAACCTATTTTTACAAAAAAGAATTTTTCAAATCGGTCCAGCGGTTTTCTAGATTTCATAGGTTGTGACGGCCGGCCGGACAGCCGACAGACAGACATACATTTTTTTTTGCTTTTTTAGAATCAGTTGGTCCTAAAACGTCGAGAAATGCCAAAAAGTGGGTGTAAGAATTTCTTTTTGAGCTCATGAATGTAATACTTAGGACTTTCAGACCGAAGTAATACATGAAGAAAACATTTTAAAATCAGAAACTGGATTTAAAATTTAGATTTAATTTAGCAAACATTTTTGAGTAATATAATTGAAAATAATTTATGCATAATAGTACCTAAAAATCCGTACCGAAAATTTACCAAATATTTATGGGCAATGGTACCGGTAATTTTTGACGTAAAACAGGCGGTAAAAATTACCTATACGGTAAAATTTCAGTAAACGTAAGACTGTAAAATAACCGTAAAATGTAAAATCGTTAAAATTTTGTCCTTCATCTTTTCTTTCAGTTTTTTGCATATGGCGTCAAATAATCAGGCGTTCGGTATAGAAGGTTTTGATTATATTATTATTATAATATAACATTAAAATGGGGTGAAATGAATAAAAAGTAGAATATTCTAAATACTTAAATTTTTAAGTAT
Source organism: Diogma glabrata (assembly GCA_963693315.1). Lineage (NCBI taxonomy): Eukaryota > Metazoa > Arthropoda > Insecta > Diptera > Cylindrotomidae > Diogma > Diogma glabrata. The sequence continues at coordinate 373,911,289 of OY856187.1, read as the reverse complement.
TTTCTGATAAATCAGTGAATAAAAGACGGGTTATAGAATATACTATAATCCAATGAAAATTTTCCAAAATATTCTTGAAATCGTGTGAATAAAACCAAGAATATTCTAATTTTTGACGTTACTGTACTTGATAATTTCAAGTTGCTATTTGTGCAACTTATTTATGAAAATAATTAATTTTAAAGATTATTAAAGTTATATAAATTAAGTTTTAGTAATATTTTGCGAATGAATTTTTGTCGGCTATTGATTTCAATTCAAACTCAAAGAATTTTTCTGTTATTAACTGAAAGGTTTATTAAGCGAAGTTCAACAAAGATTTTGATCTGAAATTATATGCTCGCTTAAATAAAACCATAAAAAAAACCACAAATAGTTGAAAGAAATTTAAGATTTTTGTGCGGTAGCATATTTTTGTAAATAAATAAATAAACTTAAATATAGTATTTAATTTATGATTTATACTTTATAGAAGATTGTTTGGGTTTTATTTAAATTGAGGAAACAGGCGAAAATTTTAAAGAGAATGGTTCTTCCAATTCTTTACACTACAGTTACCGCATTTTTTGAATTCCAAGTTACCGGTAATTTAGACACATAATTATAGAAAAAAAACTGTTTTTAAAACATTAACAAATATCTTCAAATTTAAATTCAAACCTGCAGAAATCGTATCTTTTTTCACACATTTTGATGTTATTTTCGACTTTGACATTTATAATTTTCAGCATATTCTACAATTTTCTAGCAAATACTAAAAAAGATTAGAATATTCTTATTCACTCGAAATAAGGAATGTGCTAATGCTTACTAGTTTATACTTTTAGTTTATTCTAGTTTTTATTCACTCTGCCCATGGTCTGCTTCATTTAACTTTTTAAGAAAATATATGACTTTTGCAATATTAAACTACTGAATTTTATCTTATGTTCATCTAAAATTATGTGCGAAAGAAATTTTGTAGAGAAGGTTGACCCAAGCGAGGGGGAGTCATTTGAAAGAGCACCTAATTTAAATTTCGTTGCAATTTTTTTTAGAATTTTGCGATGTCCAGTTTTTGAGATATCGTCAAAAAAGTGTAAAATTCAGACCTTTCTCCCGCAGACGTTTCGACCCAATTTTGACCCAAATGAGGGGGGTGTCATATGAAGGAGTACATAATTTAAGAAACATTACAATTTTTTTAAAATTTTGCAATGCATAGTTTTTGTGTTATTGGAAAAAAATATTTTTAGTATGTAGCCTCTCCTACTAAATTTCAACACTTGATTGACCGAAAAAATAATCAAATTTAATCCATTTACAAGCTGGTGTAATTATATCTTTCTTAAGTTACCAAAAACATCTATGCATAAGATTTAACCTGAATTAACATTTTTTTTTTCCATTTTTGATCAATGTAGGTTTGATTGTAATTTACTTTTAACATTTACAATTTAACATTTATTTTGTTATGGGTCTATGGTCTGGAAATATAAGAATAATTTTTGATATTGTGTTCTTTTACATTCACGGAACCCTTGACGAGCGAATTTTATTCGCACTTGTTTGACTTTTTTTATGTTTGTTGGGAGCATACAATATACATTCGCCAATGAATTTTGATGAAACTTTGGAAAAAGATGCAAATATGTATGGCAAAGAACTGATTAGTTTTTGAGCGATAGTGAACAAAGTGGCCCCACCCCACTGGGGGCCCTCCGGAGCACCTGATTTTTTGAAAGCTCAATAACATCTGTACCTGATTATCGAATTATGTGAAACTTGGTACATAAATATTTAGTACGGTTTACAACAATTCTGCATCCCAACTTCCGGTTTTTCACTTCCGGTAAAAATTTTTTGTAATATTTTGAAGTTTTCTCAGTGTCTTTAAGCACACCACTGCCTACAATAATGAAGTGATTATGATGAAACTTATGAAAAAGGTTTCAATTAGTGTGAGAAGATAATTATCAACTTTTGGGACATATTGATCAAAGTGGTGGGGGGGTCTACCATATAACTGCTGACTTTTCACACTTTGTTTTCAAAGTTTGTTGGGAGCATACAGACTTCATTCATTAATCAATTTTGATCACACTTTGAAAAAAGATGGACTCTTAAATGACAAAGAACTGATTAGTTTTTGGACAATATTGGGATAAGTGGGGGGAGGGGGGCTCCCAGACATCTGTTTATTGTGTCACCATTTTTTCAATGTTTGTTGGGAGCATACGACATTCGTTCGTGAATGAATTTTGATGACACTTTGGAAAAAGATGCAAATATATAAGGCAAGGAGCTGATTAGTTTCTGAGCGATAGTGAACAAAGTAGGGGGGATCCCTCGACTACCTGTTTTTTTGAAAGTTCAATAATATCTGTACCTGATAATCGAATTGGATGAAACTTGGTACATAAACATTTAGTACGGTTCACAACAGTTATGCATCACAACTTTTGGTTTGTCACTTCCGGTAAATTTTTTTTTTTACTTTTTCTCGTACAACATAATTTATGTTTGTTGGGATACTACTGCTTTCATTAATATTTTTATATTTATAATACAAATATTTTAATATTTATTTATTTATTGTTTTTTTTGCAATATTTTTTTATTCTATTCATTGTGTTGTGTTATCGAAATTACAATATTTTTTATTCAACATTTCAGAGCAAAGAAAGAACAAAAATTTGAAAAAAGATTTTTTATCCAGTTCCAGATCGATCCTTACAGGTGTTGTTTGTCAAGTTACAGATTTGTGGTTGTGTAACATTTTGTTATTTAATATAATCGAATTTAGTCAGAAGACAACGACATAAAACTGGCTATAACCAATAAAACTTCAGCAATCGCAAATTTTAAGTATGCCAGCATTCCTATGCCAGTTATAAGCTCAAACTTTAGCGCAGCGTATGTCTTTTTTATAACTGTGTTAGTGTTAGTGGTGAGGACATTGATTTTAAAAAGCTAAAAAGATGATTAAAATTATCAAGGCAACCTTCGCTGGAAATTTGTTGCAAAGATTTAAAGATTGGTTTAAAAAACCATGCTGAAATGGTACAGTTTCACTCTTTGTTATATGAACTGTGAATTACCAAGGTTTATGATTGTGGTGGAACAAAAATAGCTAGCGGAGTTGGGTAGGAGTCATCCATCGATAGTAACTCCTTGACTTTGAAAATTCACTTACTTTTATTGTTATTAAAAACGAATGTTTGGATTTACATATTAAAAAATATTCTAAAGAAGAAAACACGACCCTTTTGTTTTAAATTCTAGAAATTTAACTGAACGGGTTCAATGTGTCCCATACATTGGTGTAATGCTCAAACTTTAAATATGAGCAACAAAAACCTACGATAGCTATATCCCAAAAAATTGTATATTCTTATTTATAACTGAAAATTGAAACATAATATTAAAGCAATAACAGTCAATCAATAATGTTTTCCTTTAGTCCGCCGAGAGCAAATGTAGATGACAAGTCTTGATAAAGTACAATGAAATATAAATTTGAAACAAAAAATACTTTTGTAATATTTCATGCACAAAAATTCCATATTTTAATGCCAAGATATAGCTTCTATAGATATTGTTTATCCCACACATGATTGAAAAATGTTTAGAATACAATCAAACAATACCGAAAAAGTTACGAACACCTCAAAATAGAATCAAAATCTATAAAACACCAGAAACATCATCGAAAATACTTTTTTCGGCAAACGGCTGTAAAATTGAACTTTATTACCGCTATGAAGAGGGTTTTTTAACTTATCACGCCATTCATTTTTTTCTTTTTTTTACGGTGACAGAAAAAGTAACTCATATTCAAAAGACACTCATAAAAGTGTCGTCAATTTTTTCCATATTTTTACGGCCACAGCAAAAGTAACATAACATGAGATTATGAATATTATTTGTTATTTTTTCAAACAAATTGTATAATTATTACAACAAAAAATAACAAATGTTTTGATTGGATTATGAAATTTTTAATTGAAAGATTGCTTTGACAAAAATTTTATTTATACAAATTTAAATGTATTTTTTCCTTTTTTGGAAGTAACTATGACGATAGTAAAACATATTTATAAAAATATTGATGTATTAATTTCATATTTATAAAAAATTTAAACATTTTAAAAAAAATAGTGCAGTTAATTCGAAGGTAAAGTGACTTTTGGTGTATTGTCTATAATTGCCAAACTATAGACTCAAAACAAAAAGCAGCACTTTAGTTCCTAATTAAATAATAAATTAATAAATTAAAATTAAAAAATTTTAAAAACTAGCTAACCAATAAACTTTATATAAAACATGTTACGATGATTTTTGAAAATAGTTTTATATTATAATGTTTCATGTTAAAAAACCGAGCACAGCACAGCCAAGGACGCCATTTCGGTAGAATTTTAGAAAACACTCGCTAAGCAATCAACGATTATGTTATTGATAGAAAGTAGCCAATATGTTACAGTAGAAACACAAGATGGATATCGTTCCAAGTCACGACAATCAATAAATAAGTAGCAGCATTAAACATTAGCAATTTATTTTAAAGTAGCATCTCTAAACCGTATTAATATATTAAATAGATTCATGCAATCAAAGACGATATGATAATCAATCAATCAAAACCTCATGGTAACGCAACAAACAAACTCAAAAGAATGATTGATGATTGATTAATAAAGAAACATTTAACAAGATTATCATTTTTCAACGAACTCTCTCCATCTGAAACTCATTATGTTAAAAAGATGTCTTAATCAGAAGAAAAGATGAGTAACAATGAAGATAATTTAAAAAACAAATATGATAAGAAAATTATGTCAGTTTTGTTTGTTATTAAATAATGCTTAGAATTGAATTTCTTGAAATGAATCATTCATGGGTCGCCTTTTTTCTTAAAAGTTTTAAACACAAAAAAAACAAATTTAACTATTTTAAACACGATTTCCTTTCAAAATTTTAATTAAATCTAAAATGGAAACAAAAATAAAAAATGATTTCCTTATAAAGAAAAATGAACAAAATGTAATAATAATCCTATACCGGTGTTATCGGTACAAAAGCAGGAAAATTTTTTTTTTGATTGATGAACATATTGAATACTATTTTAGTAACGAAAATGAAAAAATCGATTTCAAATGAAAAATACAAATTTCCACCAAAACCAATCAATTTATGGAAATGAAGGAAATTATTTTCTTAGAATAATTTTCTGGGTCATTATTTGATTTAATGCAAAGAACGAAAAGAATTTTGATGTTATTACAGATACAATGTAAGTATTAACTTCAATTGGTAAGATTCGCATGATTTTGTTTTTATATATCCTGTTTACATGTAGTATTATGCAATACTTTGCAACATTAAAGGTTATTACACATAGAAATTTTTGCATTAACGTTTCTAGACATTACCTTGTGTGAATTCATAGAATGGGGAATATTTCTTTTCTAATTAAAAGCCTAACTCACGATTGGGCATTATCCTAGTTTATCCCTCCAAATAGATTTGCGTTTTTTTTTCAGATAAATAGAAAGATTAGGTCCTCTGCATCCTAATTATGAAAAAAAAAATTTGCGGAAATGAGGGAGTCAAAAGTTATAAAGGATCAAACTTTCAATTTTACCTTGGTCTCCCCTTTGGTTTTTTAAACTTTAAATTGATTTTGTAGATTTTTTTTTGACTCAATTTTGAGATCTTACACAATTTCGATCAGAGATAGCACCGAACCCCCCCTCAACGCGCCCCCCACCCCACGCCCCCCCCCCCGCGTCCTCCCCCGCGTTTTCCGCGTCCCCTGCGCCGCGGACGCGCGAGGGGGTCGCGTGGGGTGGGGGGCGCGTGGGGGGGCACGTTGAGGGGGGGTTCGGTGCTATCTCTGATCGAAATTGTGTAAGATCGCAAAATTGAGTCAAAAAAAAATCTAAAAAATCAATTCAAAGTTTAAAAAACCAAAGGGGGGACCAAGGTAAAATTGAAAGTTTGATCCTTTATAATTTTTGATAAATAAAAATAAAAAAAAAAAAAAAAAAAAAAAACTAAAAAAAAACCAAAGGGGGGACCAAGGTAAAATTGAAAGTTTGATCCTTTATAACTTTTGACCCCCTCATTTCCGCAAATTTTTTTTTTCATAATTAGGATGCAGAGGACCTAATCTTTCTATTTATCTGAAAAAAACGCAAATCTATTTGGAGGGATAAACTAGGATTGTACCCACGATTGTATTATTGATTGTTTCCAATCAATGTAAAATCAATGGCTGGCACTTAATTAATTATTGTTCTATAATCTATATGTGTGCATATTAGACAACATTAAGGGAACTTAAAATTATTGGGGATTTTTGAGAGCAATTGAACTCAAGGTATGGTTGGAAGGTTTTCAGATAAAAATTCCACTTCTCATTTTTCCTCTTCAGTGCCATGTTCGAATCCTTTGGCAGACAAACTATCACAAGCTATATTGTGCTACTGAGGCAATGACTATTTTGGGGTTGCTTACTTGAGTTCAACAAGAATTTCAACAGATATTCATAGAAAATATACGAAGCTTATTTATTAATGGACTAAAAATTACTTTACTAATGGATAAAAAATTGATATTTGTGGTTATTATGACACAAAAAATTGATTGATGTATTTGTAATATAGAAAATTAAAGATTTGAGTGATAAATGTTTAGTTACACATTTGTTCATTAATTCTATTCATACTTATTTTTGAAGTAAAATTTCTTTAGGCGCGATATGACAAGTAAATCAAATCTTTTTTGAACGGAAGCAACATTTGAAAAAAAAAAATAAAGAAGAAATTCAAACAACAATGAAGTAAAAAGGCAAACGAATATTATGATATTATGGAGCCCATACACTAGTGATGGGTCGGTCGTGAACGACCGAAGTTAACTGAATGGATCACTTCAGTGAACCACGATCGTTCAGTAATGAAAAAAACTTCGTTCGTCTGTCATTAACTTTTTATGTACTTTTGACATTTTTTTTATGTACAATGAACGTCTTTTAGTATATAATATAATGGCAGCAGTGTTAGTTTTCATCATGCAAACTTTTTCGAAACCCGTATGTTAAATTTAAAACGTTAAATAAACCTTCAATAAAAAGTAATAATGCACCTCCAATATCACTTCGTCTTCAAATTTTCATTGCGATCAAATTTTGATTCCGATCATTGTGATATGCTTATCTGCTTTTCTCCTCTCGAAGATTTATTCATTATATTCAACAATTTCGCATAAAAAAGTAACCTGAAAAAATGTATCTAACTAATCGTGCAGATGTTCATAGCAACATAAACAAACCAATACACATTTAAAAATTATAAAAAATAGACGCACTTCATCTAACAATGAAAAGGAAAAATTTTCAAACCTTTATATGAAAATAACAATAACACATAACTAATAACCAATCCAATGAAACAAAACCAAATTAACAATACCACACACATTATACATTTATTAAAATCATAAATACAAAAAAAAATATTCTAACGAAAAATTTATCATAAAGAACAAAAATCTGAACGGCTCGAATTTACTAATAAAAAGAAATGACTTACGTACAAAACGAATCAGTTCAAAAAAAAATATTGCAATGAAAAATTTATCATAAAGAACAAAAACTGAACTCGTTCAGCAAATAAGCAAAACACAAAATGATAAACATAAACAAAATTAAATATAAGTTCGTTCGAAAAAGATTGCTGCTAAGCTAAGAATGATTGAATATTGTTGGAATATTTTGTTTGAATAAGATAAAATTATCTAATGTTTTACAAAAATCAATTTATTGAGGATATTACGGGTGGTCTAAAGATGTTGTCCTAAATGTATTAAAATGTTTATTTACAAAACTATCAAACAAGAGTACGTGTTTTTATAAGTAAAACATGAACTATAAATAAAGGACAAAGGATGTATTTAATCTTGTGTAAACATCCGCAGACCACACGTAGTTTCTTCATAAGTATGAATAGTTAGAATAAGTTTTACTTAAACAGAGTTAGTCGAGTTATAGATTTCTTAGGCTAAAGATCGTGCACACCTTAATGAAAATTTATATTAAAAGGAAAATCAATTATAATAAAGAAGATATATATGAATTAACTTTTTGTATTTAAAACCAAAGCCTTTTATTTCAATAGGTTATGGACCCAGGTTACTCTGTATTATAATTGATTGATTTATTTTAATATAAAATTGTTAATTGACTCATTTTTCGTGTTTAAGTTAAAATTCACTCAACAAAGAGTTATTGTGTTTGTCAGATAGTGACGATAAGTGAAGATAAGTGATTTAGTTATTTTTTGAAGATTTAACTAGTAAATAGATTCAAATTTAAAAAAAAAAAGTGTTTAAATAAAATGGATCGCTTAGCGAATCAAAGAAATGTTCCTATTTTTAATGGACAAAAATATGGTTTGTGGAAGTTTAGAGTCCGTGCTTTACTAACTGAATTGAAAGTGATAAAAGTGATTGATAAACCGATTCCAGAACCGGTTGATGATAGTTGGACAGATTCTGAGCTAACAGCAAAAGGTGTTATAATATCAGTGTTGGGTGATTCATATATAAGTTTCGCTGAAGAAGGTATTACTGCAAAAGAGATCCTGGCGAAATTAGATGAAACTTTTGAACGAAAAAGTGCCACATCACAGTTATCAGTGCGAAGAAAATTAACTAATTTAAAAATGAAGGTGGATATGCAAGTAATGGATCATTTGACAATTTTCGAAGACTTGATCAATGAACTAAAATCAACGGGTAGTCCGGTAACAGAAGATGAGAGGATATCAATGTTGCTAGGTACTTTTCCTCGATCATTCGATGGTGTCATTGTTGCCATTGAAACAGTACCAGCAAAAGATCTCACTTACGATATTGCTAAATCAAAGTTGATCGATTATGAAACCAAATTAAAAGAAGATAGTAGTGATACAAGTGCAAAAGTACTTCAAGTGGAATGTAATGATATAACTTCAAACGTCAGAAATAACAATTTTAATAACAATTATAATAATAAAAAAAACATTTAAAAATCGTGATAAAAAACATTTTAAAAATTATAATAATAAATACAGTGGAAAATTCAATAAAAATAAGTGGTCCACTAAACTCAAATGCCATCAATGTGGTAGGCAAGGGCATATTAGGAAGAATTGTTTTTATTATAAAAAAGCTGTCCAATATCAAGAAAAAGCAAGACAAAATAGAACTGTTCAAACTGTTCAAATTAATGAGCCATCAAGGTCTTACGATAGCACTGCATTTATGTTTGGAAATTATAATATGTCGAATCAAATTCAAAACAAGAATGGTATAACATTTATTCTTGATTCGGGGGCAACTGATCACATTATAAATAGAGAAGATCTTGCGAACAACTTTGATAATTTACAGTCTCCAATAAAAATATCAGTGGCGAAAAATGATGTGTTTATCCATGCAATTAAAAGAGGATCACTTGATGTTATCAGTAATTTAGGAATATCTGTAACACTGGAAAATGTTCTTTACTGTCCAGAAGTACCATATAACTTGCTTGCTGTAAGAAGAATGCAAGAAGCAGGTTTGGGTATATATTTTATTAAAAGTGGTATAAGTATCAATAAAGAAGGTAAGATCATCATGACAGGTGAGATACAAAACAATTTATTAACAGTTAATTTTGTGGATAATACAAATAGAATGGCTCAACTAAGTAGTGTCAGTAAAATTAATTATGAACTATGGCATCAACGATTAGGGCATATAAGTAAAAATAAATTTTTAGAACTTAAAAATAACCGTTTGATAGAAGATTTAAATCAAATTAGTCATATTTTTTTTTTTTTTTTTTTTTTTTTTTTTTTTTTAACGGCGTTTATGCTCCATGTAGGAGCGTTGCCAGGTTAATCAGCTTTGAATATTCACCACGGTCATTCGCAACAGCGACATAATTACCATGGCAGCCGATTTTTTTAAGGTCGTTTATTACGTCAGTCTCCCATTGTAGTCGTGGTCTACCTCGCGGTCTACCACTCCCTGGGGTACTAACGTACATTTTTCTAATCATTCCAGACTGTGAATCGGCTCGTAGAACATGCCCAAACCAAGCAATCCTATTAGAACGGATACAACCTATTATATCAGGACCCTCAAGAAGGTCTCTGATCTCAAAGTTATACCGGGTTCTATACTCCCCATCGTCTGTCTTAAGTGGACCAAAAATGTAGCGTAGGATCTTACGCTCAAATACAGATAAATGCGATTCGTCATTTTGTGTAAGGGTCCACGTTTGTGACCCATACATCACAACCGGTCTAATCAATGTCTTGTATAACTTGAGCTTGGTGTTAGTTGATACATACGGTGATCCAAGGAGAGGTTTAATTGAGTAGAAAGTTCGATTACCTGCAGCGATTCGAGCTTTAATATCTGTAAGTATGCTGTTGTTTGAGTCAAGCATTGATCCCAAATATTTAAAAGATTCAACTCCCTCAATTCGTTCATCGCCGCACATCAAATCCCTCTTCTTAGCCTCTCTTGAAACATTCATATGTTTGGTTTTATTGTAGTTAATTTGCAGACCAATTTTCCTAGCACCACTCTCAAGCGACTTGAAAGTCTCACTCATAACAGCTTCACTTCGGCCGAGGATGACAACATCATCAGCGTAAGCAATCATCTGTACTGAGTTTATTGACAAGATATTGTTATTAGTCGGTAGTTTCTTTTGACGGCACACATATTCCAAGGCTAGATTAAAAAGTATAGGAGAGATAGCATCACCTTGTCTTAAACCGGAGTCGACTTTAAAAAACTTTGATATTTCGTTCTCTACTCGTACACAGCATTGAGAGTTCTGTACTGTCATTTTGCATAGTGATACCAGTTTACCAGGAATTCCCATTGACACTAGAGCAGACCATAGAGTCTCTCGTTCGAGAGAGTCGTAGGCCTGCCTGAAATCAATGAAAAGTTGGTGCACAGGTATGTTGAACTCTCGACACTTCTCCAAAATCATCCTTATCGAGAAAAGTGCATCGGTGGTACCTCGGCCCCGCCGGAAACCACACTGATATTCTCCAAACAGTTGTTCAGCAAAAGGATTGATTTTGGATAGCAAAATGTAGGAAAAGATCTTATATGCTGTGCAGAGGAGAGCGATTCCTCTGTAGTTTGCACATTGTAGGCGATTACCTTTTTTATGGATTGGTATCAGCATAGCTGTGTTCCAGTCCTGTGGCATGGTTTCAGTCCGCCAGATCATTTGAACAAGTTCAAACAATCTTAAGGATAGAGTTTCGCCACCATGTACAATCATTTCGGATGTTATATCGTCGATACCAGGTGCTTTATTCCATTTTAGTTTTGACAGCGCCGCATCGAATTCCTCTTTGGTGGGTTCGTCTACATGTACCTTAATAACATTTAAATCTGATGTATTTTAAGTATTTAAAGATTTTATTACTAGAAGTGAGACTCGTTTTAATTAAAAAGTAGTAAATTTATGTATAGATAATGGTCGCGAATATTTGTCATCTGAATTGAAAAGTTATTGTGTAGACAAAGGCATTACTTTTCATGTTACAGTACCAAGAACCCCACAACAAAATGGTGTAATTGAAAGAATGGTCAGAACTATAACTGAAAAAAAAAACTAGGTCAATGATATCAGGCGCAAAATTGAACAAAGTTTTCTTGGGTGAAGCAGTTCTTACTGCAACATATATAATTAATATTACGCCCACTAGAGCTTTAAAACTACTTAAAACACCATGTGAAATTTGGCATAATAAAAAGCCAAAAACAAAGTGCTTAAGAGTTTTTGGTTCAACTGTGTATATCCAAAAAAAAAAAAGTACGAAAAACAAAATTTGATGAAAAATCGATGAAAGGTATATTAGTTGGATATGAACCAAATGGTTATAAAGTGTGGGATGTATTGTAAATGAAAAGTTTATCATTGTTAGAGATGTTATATTTGATGAGGTTAGTTTTATGAAAACTAGACCTTCAATTAATATTGAAGAAGATGATAATGAAAAATGTCAAGATAAAACTGATAAATTAGACTTAGGGTCGAAATCAGTATTTAAAAAGCATGAATCTGATAAGAATAAATCAGAAGAATCAGAACCTAGAGTGAAGAGTGTCAAAGTAAACTCAGAACTAGGTATAACAGATGAAACTGATATATTGGATATAGGGTTGAAATCAGTATGTAAACAGAACGAATCCGATAAGAATAAATCGGAAGAATCAGAACCTAGAATGAAAAATGTCAAAATAAATTCAGAACTAGGTATAACAGATGAACATTTAAAGTTCTCGAAAAATAAGGATGACAATATACGACCAGAATCTAACGAAGTTAGGAGGAGTGAAAGGATCAGAAACCAACCTGTTGTATCTTATAAATATGACATACCAGATGAATATTTAATGTCTGCCCAATCTTTAGTTTGTAGTATTCCCACTTCTTACAAGGAGTTGGAACATAGAGATGATAGAGTTCATTGGGAAAATGCAATGAAGGATGAAATAAATTCACTAATTATTAATAAAACATGGGATTTAGTAAAGAAACCTATAAATAAAAATATAGTTGACTGTAAATGGGTATTCACTATCAAAAATGATAAGCATGGCAATCCATTCAAATATAAAGCAAGACTAGTAGCTCGTGGTTTTAGTCAGGAGTATTTAACTGATTATAATGAAACATTTGCACCAGTAGCTCGAACTTTCAGTTTTCGAGTTATATTAGCTTTCGCAAATCAATTATTAGTTCATCTTATGGATGTAAAAACGGCTTTCTTGAACGGTACATTAAAAGAAGAAATGTATATGAGAGTTCCTGAGGGAGCTGACTGTAAAAAAATAATCAAGTTTGCAAATTAAATAAAGCCTTATACGGGCTAAAACAAGCAGCACGATGTTGGTTTGAGACATTTGAAAAATCTCTAATAGAAAAAGGTTTTAGAAATTCTCCAGTTGATAGATGTATTTATGTGTTAGATAAAGGAAATATATCCAAGAATATTTATGTAGTGCTATATGTAGATGACTTAGAAATTGCCACAGCTAGTATAGAGACAATAAATAGTTTTAAAAGTTATTTGATGAATAAATTTAGTATGATAGATTTAAAAGATATTAAGCTATTTTTAGGAATTAAAATTACAAAAATAGAGAACACAATTACCTTAGATCAACGTTCATATATTAAAACTATTTTGAATAAATTTAATATGTTTGATTGTAAACCAGTTAGTACACCACTTGAAAGTAAAATTAATTATCTAGATTTGAACTCAGACGAAAAGCATGACGCCTCATGTAGAAATGTTGTGTGATGTTTAATGTACGTAATGCTGTGTACTAGGCCTGATTTGAGTACAGCTGTAAATATCTTGAGTAGATTTTTTGAATAAGAATAACATAGAACTTTAGAAATGTTTAAAAAGGAACTTAGATATTTAAAGGGTTCTATAAATATTAAATTTAAATATATAAAAGGTGATTTTAATGATCTATCATGTGGCTACGTTGATTATGACTGGGGAGGAAGTGATGTAACTGATAGAAAAAGTACAACAGGTTACTTATTTAAGCTTTTTGAACGTTGTACAATTTGTTGGAGTACAAGAAAACAATTATCAGTTGCAGCTTCGTCTACTGAAGCTGAATATATGGCTCTCTTTGAAGGTGTTAGAGAAGCATTATGGTTAAAATCATTAGCAGTTAGTATTAAAATTGATATGTCTGAGCCAATCGTTATATATGAAGATAACAATGGTTGTATAATCATAGCTAATAATCCAACGAGCCACAAGAGATCAAAACATATAGATATAAAATACCATTTTTTTAGAGAACAAGTTGAGAAAAATGAAATAAAATTAATTTATATTCCAACAGGTCAACAATTAGCTGATATACTTACAAAACCATTGCCTACATTTAAATTTTTGGAACTAAAGAAAGGACTTGGATTAAGTTCATTTTAAAATATTATGTATAATAGTTATAAGTAACTTTGCTTAGAATTAATTTAAATGGTCTGGTTGGGTTTTTGGGTTTTTCCCAACCCTTGCAACAAATGTTGGACCATATTGTTATCTCCCATGAAGAACATAAAGGTGTGTCACGCATATAGTATAATATATATTTTATTTAATCTGTTATAATTTAATCTTAAAAGTAATTTATTTTTTTGGATTGATTTTTGAGGAGGCGTGTTGGAATATTTTGTTTGAATAAGATAAAATGTTAATGTTTTACAAAAATCAATTTATTGAGGATATTACGGGTGGTCTAAAGATGTTGTCCTAAATGTATTAAAATGTTTATTTACAAAACTATCAAACAAGAGTACGTGTTTTTATAAGTAAAACATGAACTATAAATAAAGGACAAAGGATGTATTTAATCTTGTGTAAACATCCGCAGACCACACGTAGTTTCTTCATAAGTATGAATAGTTAGAATAAGTTTTACTTAAACGGAGTTAGTCGAGTTATAGATTTCTTAGGCTAAAGATCGTGCACACCTTAATGAAAATTTATATTAAAAGGAAAATCAATTATAATAAAGAAGATATATATGAATTAACTTTTTGTATTTAAAACCAAAGCCTTTTATTTCAATAAATATAAAGAATGAAAAATAAAATGCCATTTTTGAAGAAAATATAAATGCTATTAAAAAAAAAAGAAATGGATTTCAATCAGCTTTTACATACATATTATGAATTGTGAAATGAAAATGGAAAAAAAAATTGATTATGAATGTGATTGTTTGTATATATTAATTATTAATGATTATGAAAAAAAATTTGTTTGTACATATACATATATGTATTTAAATTGTTTTTATTATTATTGTTAATTTTTGTTGGTGGATAATTACTAATAATAGAATTACTAAATTAGAATTAATTTCATTTAAGTTTTTCAGATTTAATTTAATTTTGTATGGAATATTTGTTGTGAAAAAAAATTGTTTGTTGTACCTTAGCTAAAGCTTTAGTTAAAAATTAACAATTTACTACATGTCAGGACTTAAAGATTATATTCCTTATTCTATAATGCAATTTGGTTTTTAATAATGTTTTTTCCTTAAATCGATATATGGAATGGATGAGGATTTTTTTATTAGATGTTAATTAGAGGATGAGATGTTAGACTGTATGGCTCATTACAATGAAATTGCAACAAGTTATAAAGCAGAATCCTTTAAGAATCCTTTAAAATAGTCGATGTACTATAGTATAAACCCTGTATAGATTTTTAAGCAATGATTTATTAATCTTTTTAAATAAATTACATTAGTATATCAACAATATTTTTTGTTTAAACGGAAGAGGCTTTCTTCTTTATTTCGCTACTCATCCTCTTTGCAAAAAGTTTTGAATACCCTTCGCAACTTTTTACACAAATTGGTCTTAAATTTATGGGAATTGTTGCTTGTTAATTAGGATGTGATTCTTGACCTATTAACGAGGCATTTTTATTATTATTTTTGACTGAAATATTTAATATTTTTGCAAGTGACCGATTGAACGAAGACCGATGTTTTTAAATCGGTCAGTGCAAATGAACGGTCCGGTCTGAATGACCGGTCTGAACTGATTTAGCTGAAGTTACCCATTACTACTATACACTTTGAAACATGTTTCAAAACTTGGTTTGTGTTTATAGAATGTTTTATAGTGTATGGTGAAGTTTGCAAACCAATTTGACGGTTTTCAAATTGGTTGTAGTAAAATCAAAACGCTTTGATTTTAAGTAGGCGGAACTAATGGTTTTTTAACATGTTTCGCTTTGTATGGAAAAAGTTTAATAAAATAACAATACAAATTGACATCTATAATTGTAAGTTTATCAACCAAGTTTACAAACATGTTGTATAATGTATGGCAAACATGCAACTAAGTTTATAAACCAAGTTTTGAAACATGTTTCATAGTGTATGGGTTCCTATATGTTCGGCAAGTATGCAATACAATTCGATTATGTGTATTGTGTGTGTCAATTGTCATTCATTTGTTAATGTTAAGGTAAATGTACCATATTACGTGTTATTAAGGCTTGTCTCATTTAAGGATGAATTTAAAATTTTTGGGCTAACAGAAATAACATATAAAGTGGCTTATTATAATTATATAACTGTTATCTTTACAATTTTGTGCATCGAAAAGTTTTAAAATTTGGTGTAATGACATTTATTAATATTTCAAATGACCCCTGTATTGTCTCTAGTTCCGTGCTAAAAAATTGACGATGTGACTAATTCCGTGTTAGTGCGTCCCTTATTCCGTGATATTTAAAGAGATACCAATTTTGTTTTTGTATTTTAAAGAGTTGGACAGAGAAGAATTTAGTTTTTAAAACAAATGTTTTATTTTTTGTAACACTTATCTACGATAACTTGGTTTATATTATTTATTTTGTCATTCTGAAAATACATAAATGCTAGTTTTATTCGATAAGCTCATAAACATACCATGCTTTTTAAATACATATCAATATTATGTCTATCTAGTCGCCAGCGTCTATGTCTATCGGACGTTTGGACAGCGAAAAATAGTGCGCTCGATAACTGGAGTGTTGGTACTTGGTAGTGTCAACAGTGTCATTAATAAACATTTTAGCATGTAAATCGTTTAGTTTAAGAAACAATGAGTTGAACATAAAACATTAAACTCAAACTTTCACTTTAAGTAAATGGCATAATTATTCTACTTTGTGTTTAACAAATTTGGTGTAGTTACGAACCAAATCTTCAGCTACGTTTCTGCACCTTCGTCCAGAAATACGGTCAAAGCTATGCATGCATTTACTACGAATCAGGTCATTGGATAAGGCTTTATAAA
This sequence comes from Diogma glabrata, assembly GCA_963693315.1. NCBI lineage: Eukaryota > Metazoa > Arthropoda > Insecta > Diptera > Cylindrotomidae > Diogma > Diogma glabrata. The sequence continues at coordinate 373,894,410 of OY856187.1, read as the reverse complement.
AATACTGCATTAATCAAAAAAATTATATTTTTATATGAGTTTTTTTAATTTTGATTTTGTCTAGAGTACCTTTTTTTATTTATTTCTTTATATTTTAAATATTTATTCTTTACCCAAAACATACTAAAATTACAAACAAGTTTGTTTTAAAGGTATTATTACTTTTCGATTTTAAAGGTATTATTTGGTATACCAAAAAGGTTTGCTCATTTTACATGAAATTTTTAAGTTTTAATTGTTTTAAAATGTTATTTTCAATAATCAAAAAGAGCATTTTCCAGACCTCAAGACCTTCCAATATGTTTTATTAGTAAATATTCGCATGGGCCGTTCTCGCCAACAAAACAAAACGCCTTTCTGTAATTTGAGTATGTTTTGGGTAAAAAATCTTTAGAAAATCTTAAAAAAGAAAAGAGGTTTTTTTAAATTTTGCCATATTTGAAAATTAAATTTTTGAAAAATTAAAACTCAAAAATTTCATCTAAAATAAAC